>CM036552.1:4820607-5068107 GCA_020745685.1 Tautogolabrus adspersus | reverse complement strand
CAAATCTGACACAGATTATTCAGACTGACGCAGCAGAGGCGTCTGATTCTGTTTGTGTCAGTGTTCAAAACATCAAACATGGAAAGAAGTGTTGTCAAAGTCTCTGGTACTTTGCTTTGCTTTAAGCGTCAATACAATACGAGGAGAAATCAGCAAATATGAATACCTGTTTTGTTACCCCGGCAATGAAAATAGATTTGAAAAACTGTAAAACTAGATTGATTCATTTGTGTTGTTAAAAAACAGGCGGTATAGAAAAGTATCGATTTATAAAAACTTTTGACAACTTCACTGGAAAGACATTTCACAGCAGAATGATGTCACATCGAGGTTTAAAGAAAGGGAACAGGAAGCTCAAACTACTGCACATCTTCAGATCTCTTACCTCCTGGTTCACTCACACATACGCACGCGCGCGCACACACACACACACACACACACACACACTTTACGTTGTCTGTAAAAAGAAAGGAGAGAGAGGAGCTGGCAGAGCGCCGACAGCTGGCGTGTTGTCACTGTGTCCTCGTTTATATAAAGGCCTCAAGGAAACATGTTAAGTAACTCTTTTCGTCCCTTCAAAACCTACAAACACACACACACACACACACACACACACACACACACACACACTCTCTCTCTCTCTCTCACACACACACACACACACACACACACACACACACGTAGGTCAACCAAATGGAATCTCACCCAGCTGTTAGGGGAAATAGGCTTAATCACCACCCAGCCGTGTGACACATGATCCTCTTTGTTTGAGTCATGAAAGTGTAAATGTGCATGTGTTTATTACATATGCACATATGCATTAATGTATGTGTGTATACTGTATGTATCTGTGTAATGCTGTTGTACAAAGCCAGTGAAAAAATCGATAAGAAGGATCCGAATCCGATTTATTGGCCATGTATGTGGGCCGAACAAGGACTTAGACTGGTTTTAAATGGTAAATGGACTTGGGCTTATATACTGTATAGCGCTTTTCTATCTTCTGACTACTCAAAGTGCTTTTACACCGCATGTCACACCCATTCACACACTGATGGCAGAGGTTGCTATGTTGCTACCATCAGAAGTAACTAATCCCATTCATACGCATTCATACGCCGTCCACGAAGCAGCAGGAGCAATTCGGGGTTAAGTGTATTGCACAAGGACACATCGGACATGTTGCTGCAGGAGCTGGGGATCGAACCCCCGACCTTCCGGGTGAGAGACGACCGACTCTGCCACTGATCCACTCAGCCGCCCGTTTTACATTTCTCTCAATGCACAGACAAAAGTAGCAAAAATTATAGAAATAAGAAATAGTGTGATAAGATAAGAGAAACCTTTATTTATCCCACATGGAGTAATGTACAGTGTAACAGCTGCAAAGATCAAAGTTAGCAAAACAAAAGAAGAGCACACAGTGAACATTTTTTATTGGCATGTCTTTTTTATAAACACAAAGGAAACATACCGTTTCAATTAAATTCAATTAAACACATACATGTATCTACAAATCACCCAAACGTAAACACACTCAACCTGCACACATTTTTAGATACAGAAATAAAGTTTAATCGAGTAATACAGTAAGTAAAATAAGATATTCTTTTCACTTTTACAATTTCTGTTCAGGTGAAGCCTATATTCCTGTCCTCCATAATGTTCATATATTGTTCTCAGAGCCGGACAAAGTCTCTCCGTTTGCCTTCAGCATTGTACCTTAGTCTCCCTTATCTACGTTCTCAATGCTGGAGCATCACTACTTTTCCAACATCGTGCAGTAGCTCTCCTGGCTTGCAGAAGTCCAAAGTGCAAAAGTTTGTTGTGTTTGTGCGTTCGTGTGAAGTCCTCCGGAAATATTCCAAGCACACAGAGTTTGACATTTAAAGAATTTTTTGTTTTAAAAACCTCTGACAAACATTTTACAACATCTTTCCAAAAGTGCTGACTCTTTGGACATTTCCATAGACAGAGGAAAAGAGTAACACAGTGCACAATTAAAAAACTGAGCAGCTAAAAACAGAGCTCGAGTTACAAATGTAGTCTGAACAATCACAGTCGTATATAAAAACACATTCATGACCACAGTGTACATAAGAGCTGAACATGTTATTGCACACAAGCATCGGAGGATATTATTATACTATGATTAAGCCTGCCTGCCGCTGAAGGAGCTGCCGGGAGCTGTTACTGAACCATGCAGGGGGGTGGGAAACGTATATCAATTGTATATTTGTGATCACTTCTTGTCTTTCAGCAGGATCAGGTTCTCATTATGAAGAGAAAGGTGCTTCTTAGCACTCACATTAGTTGTGTCGATGCCAGTCTTCACACTTTTTCTCTCACTCTGTTTCCTCGCAGCACCTCGTCAGTGGAGTTCACTACCGCTGGGGATTCTTTGCACCCAGTGGTCCTGCACTGGATGAAGTAAGGGCGATGGTGGATGCAGGACAGGTAGGGTGCATAATGTATTCTGTTAATATTCAGTGCACACAATGTACAGAGGTATGATCCCTGTAGTGTCTTTCTCACTGTGTGCGCATCAGCATTTATTATATTTTATACATATTGCACCCTGTTGGAAGTCAGCCTCCAGTATCACAGTACTGAAAACCCTGAGGACTCACTCTCTACGAAGATAACAGCCCTATTTCTGTCTTGTAATGTTGCGCCCACTGAGCGTGATACCCAACAAATCTTGATTGAAGAAAACCGAAAAAAGCATGCCTGAAGAAGCTACATCTCTTAACTGATACGGTTCTGTTGTTTGATTCAAATTGACCCTAACATCTTGTATTAGCTCTCTGCTCACCCTGCATCAATCTGCTCTTTGTCAGATCCGGGCCGTGGTGGAGGAGACCTTCAGCTTCTCGCAGGTCCCTCAGGCCTTGGAGAAGATGGAGAAGGGTCACGCTCGAGGAAAGACTGTGGTCCAGATCAGCAAAGGAGGAGACGACTTATAGCACTGACTCTATGAGAGACTGTGTGCAGTATTTTTCTGCACATTTTTTAAATGAACTCTAGAACTGCAAGGTATTAGGTTTGGGAACAAGGTACACATTTACTGTAATCACTGTTTGTTTCTTTGTCTATGGGTTTTGTTGCTTTACTGAGCGTGTATGTAAGAACTACAGATGTGCTTGGATGGAACTTGGATAAACATTTAAGCTCTGTCAAGGTAATATAACTGAAAAAAATGGGTTTGGACAAGAACCAACCTCAGGTGTGTAAAATGAAGTCAATGCTTAACAAAACTGCAGTTCCTTGAGTGTCCACTTGAGGCTGACTCCAAAGCCCCAGCTGTCCCATGAGGCCCCATATTAAAATGTCCACTTTACAGCAGGAATAAACATGTTCACAGCTTGGTTGTAAAAAAACACATTTGGTACAAATATATTTCTTTATTGGTTCACACTGCAGGAGGGAAGTTTTTTTTCTAACTCGTCTGTTTTGATTTAATAAACCTAAAGCCTGTGCACACTGAGTCCGATGCGTTTATATTTATATTCATTCCGAAAATTTGCAGTATGAGACAAAATGCGTCGTACTCATCACGCAGAGTGGTCAAGCTGTGAAGATGATTTTCCGGTTCTTTCACTCTTTGAAAAAAAAAACAACGGGGTCCGTCCACATGAAAACAAGACAAGAGTGAGGAAAATTTCACCTGTCAATAAAGGAGCTGCAGAATTATCCTGATCACTTCCAGGTGTATTTCAGGATGTCAGTGGTCCAGTTTGATAAACTGCTCTCTATACTGGAGCCACACATTAAAAAGAAGAACACAGGGATGGATGCCAAAAAACACAGAAAATCGAACTTGTTCTGAAAGAAATATTGAAAAGTTTCTGAGTCAGTGTTCAAACATGATTGACATAACATGGGGTTGTATTTATTTTTTAACGTGCGTCAATTTCGGACGAAAAATACGGAGTCAGTGTGCAATGGCCTTAAGAGTTATGCATGATTAGGCATTATTATGGGCTTTACTGAGTTGAGTAAACAGTGGACACATTGTAGCTCTTTGTCCATGCCTTGCCAGGCGGCGTGAGGCCCGCCTCACCTCAGCCTCTTGGTCTGTTTCTAGATTGAAGAAAAGTTAGGTCCAGGTAGCATTTGAAACATGGCGTCATCTCCAGAATGGTTTCGGACAATGTTAACTATTACTTTTCCCACAAAAACATCAAGACAGTTACAGGTACATGGAGCTTAAAATAATGCAGCCTAATACAAAAAATCCTCTCTTCATGTATAGTGACAGGTTGTCCTGATATTAAGCCAAAACACCTCATTAATATGCAATGAATGCATCCACAACAAACACATATCACTTCCCTCCAATGTGGTGAAGATCCCACCTTCGAAGTTATTAAGTTGAATCAATGTCTCTTCAAAACTAGTTGGCCTATTTGATGTAGAAAACATGACTTAGCAGTCGTCAAAGACATGATGAGGTCTTACACAACAAAACAGAGAATTATATATATTTTTTTTTACATGCTTTATTAATCCCAGAGGAGAAATTCTGTTTTTTTTTATTGAGACATGAATCTCACACACAAAGGCCTGAATCACACACAAACAGGACCTGTGGACGCATTAGTTGAGAGATGTCAGAGCGGGGCTGCTACACAGGAAGCTCGATTCGATGCCTTGCTCAATGGCACCTCAGCAGTAATCTGGAAGTGGCCTGGCACTTCTCCAGCCCCCAGACCAGCTTCCATACTTTGGTCCGCGCCGGGACTTAAACAGGACCCCCAGGTTCCCAACCCTACAGACTGAGCAGCCCCCCTAAAGTGTGATAGTCATTTCAATCCTCATTAGATTGTAAGTGATCTAAGTCATTTCCATACTGTTAAGAAAATCTGAAATACCTCCAATATTTTCTAAATTAGGTAACGTACGCTAGTTAACGCAGCAGTCTCATATTTCCATTTATTAGCCCTGAAAGAACTCTTTGTCAATTCTCATTTTTTCTTATTTCATGCCTAAATTGTAACATCAGCTTCTCTATTTATTTCTTAACAAGTGCTGTTTGTTTTAAATGCAGAGTGCTCTTGTAAAATCAACTCCACTCTTAACCTATAAAATGTGAAAAAAGTCACTTGTCCTTCAGCGTAAAAAAAGAAAACCTAAACCTAATAAAAGAAATAACATCCACAACAAGACTTGTTTAATGTCCTGAGAAAGACAATATTTATTTAAAAAAGACACAAGAAGTCAAATCAGATCCTTATTCTCATGTGTAACAGTTATTTCTTTTACATTCACATATTTACAATCAGCAGGGAGCAGATTTTTGTTTCCATTGAAGTTCTGCTTCGAAGGTAAAACTATACACTTCATGATTCTGTACAAACTAAAGCAGGAAAGAACGGTTTGTAAGAAACGGTAAAAAGATATCAAACAATTTACAGGAAAATTACTCGACAGAGATCTTTGAAGTGAAGGCACAGCAGACTTTAGATTGCAGCTGATATTATAACGTATACATTCATATTTTCCAACATTTCTTAAAAGCAGACACTGGACCTCTGCAGAAAAAAGTACCATGAAGTAACAAGCAGCATTAAGACAGGGCAGAGTTCTCACTAAATGAAAACAGAGAGTGGGGAATGGAAGTCTTTGATGTATAATTTGTAAAAGTTACGCCTGGATGTAATATTGATCCAGTCAATAGTTGCACTCCTCATCAAGAGTCAGAATACTACAAAAGAGTGCAGTGTTTGCAAATAACCCGTACTGGGTTCATGTCATTGGTGTGGGTGCTACAGTGGAGCTGCATCACAGGGCTCAGTGCCTCTGGCAGAGCTGCAGCAGGGGGGCCACAGCAGAGCTGAGTCATGTCTCCCATCAGATCACAGGATCTCCAAAGTCCACCTTTGGTTCAGCTTACTCTCATCGAACGTGTTAAGGATCACCTGGTTTCTGTCATACTGCTGACCACCTAGAGTGAAAAAACAAGTAAACAAAAGTAATTAAGAATAGTTTGTGTCTGCATGAAGTAACATCAATTTCACATCATTTACCACCACTATCTGCTCTGTCTAAAAGTCCCCTGATTACAATCATTATAGTATTGTTCACAGTAATTTACAGATCTCCTTTTTTTTTTTAGGTCTTTCAGAGGTGAAATTGTTGTCTTATCACATGATGAAACTTCTATGGTGTGACATCAATGCACAGTAACCGCCAACTCTTAGCAGACGGTAACATTTTCACTCTAACTGCATGCAGCTGCATACAGGATTTTGGATGAGGCTCATTTGCACAGAAAGGGGCCGATTTTGCCCTAAATAAGTGCACAATGGCTCCTTTAAAGGCTGCAGCACAGAAGCACAGAGATTATTTTTGCTGTTAGGACAGTGCAGTTAGGGGAGCATGAAATCCTTTTTTCTCATTTGCACATGTTTAGTTAGTACAATAGCTGCTGCACAATCTTTTTGTGAATAAGGTCCGTCAGTGTGTTACGAAATAAACAAATTAGACTGTTGATACCAGGTGATAAATTGAACTTTGTGATATATCCTGTCATTGCATCTCCTCGACACACCAGCAGATGGAGCTGTTGGATTAGGATTTGGTCTCACCCAGATACTGGAGGCCTACTGCACAGGGAAGTTTAACCTTCCTTTGAATGTTCTATAACTCTATGCACTGTAACTTGACTAATATTTGTCCGATCTCTGACCTTTGACTTCCAGGACCAGGTCCGGTTTGAGGTGGCAGCGCACCAGGCCGTCTGCAGTGATGTTCCACAGCTGGTTCACTTTTCCTCTCTCGGGGGAAACACAGAGCCGGCAGCCCTCCATCACCACACTGCCTGAAGTCTCCAGACAGCACTCCTCCACCAGCTGGAGACAGAGAAGACACGGTGGAGGAGGATGAAGAGGCATTAGTAAGTGATCAATAAATACGTCCAGCTGCTTAACAAGTGTAGTCATTAGAGACGTGTCAAACTGGTTGGCATCATCATATACAAACAAACTTAGTTGTTTTTTAAAAGCCTGCATAGGCTTACAATAGTGACTTCTGAATGTCATCCCTTGGAGTATTTTGAAATGCTTAATATCCCTACAATCTGCAGGGCCTAAGTTTAAAGATTATTTAAGTCAATTAACCTCAACAACTGAAGACAATACTGAACGTGTAAAAATGTTTTTAGGTCAGGTTTATACCTAAGATAAACATGATCCCCCCAAACAATCTTAAAGAAGAACAGTTAACTTCGTATTTCTTAGCAGTCTAGAAGTTATTTGAACTGTGTATTTCTTTTAGTTCTTTTTAGGGCATGTAAAGGTGTTTTATCTGCACACCCTACATTTGTATTTTTCCTTATTGTGATGTCTTTACTTTCAGTATCTTGAAATTCTTCTGTACAACCTGAGGTAAATGTGAGTTTTAGAGTTAAGTGCATTTAAAACTGCACATAAAGGGACATTATCGATGGATATGAAACTTCATGAAACTAAAAAAACAGATCCTTAGCTTTCTGCTGCAAGATGAAAGACAGTTCTTGCTTTTAAGGGTGCATGGCCCTGATGCCTCCACTTTTTCTGCCAAGATGTGTTATTACCACATTTGACCACAATTGACAGACTCTGTATAAACACCTTTTTAAGATACTTTAAAAAGAAAGTGTTCAGGTTACATTTCTAGCTAAGCTCTAGAGCCTCGTCTTGTTGCTTCATTTCCCACCAAACTGCACTGAAAGCAGTCTACAAGTCTTTAGATCTGCAGCTGACTGAAAGACAACAGACAGGAACACAAACAAACCTCTCTTTGATGGAGGTCACCTTTATAATAAATACAAGTCTGTTGGGAAATCAGGTTATCTTCCTGCCTTTCATACTGTCCTGATCACACCCTTGTTTTCATGTACACAGCCACTTACAATAACAATACCAAACACAATAAGTATTTCATATGTTAAAGTGGAGCAGCAGTTCCTACAGAAAGGGACGGCTGTTTAGAAATGAATGAACGTTGTGTGGAAAATGTGTAATATTTAGGGCTTGTGTTTAGCACAGACGCTTTGCAATCAAAGCAAAATACTGAAGATAAAAAGCTGAAATTGAGATGCATCTTTGCATCTTTTGAGCTGAATGACTCAAATGATCCTTTGAAGTGCATGCGGCTCTGTTTGTCGTCCCTGTGTGCTTTGGTACAGTGTCCTCTCATGTGGGTTAGTGAATTAGCAGTTTTGTGTGTTGTACCTTGCAGGTAAGCTGCCCGTCCCGATAGACCCAGACCTGCTCCAGCCCTCCAGTCTCCTCCACAGCCTGAACCCTCATCAGCTTGATGTCGTCCAGAGTTCCTGTCAGTGACATCACACATCCTGTTTCCCTGTTCTGCAGACGGAAGAACATCTGCTTCTGTGGAGGGAAACATTCAATACCACATGGTGAGAGTTGATTCAACAATTCATGAGAGTGAGCGTTATAAAAGGCATGTTTTATTTTGTGTTGTATCTATCACATCTTCCTCATATTTGAATTATTTTGCATGGGAGAAACAAAATAGATGGAACAGGGATTTAAACTTAGTGTATGAGACTGTAAGTTTATAAAGACCTGTACCACATGAAAGTCTCGTACCTGGAGTAGCGGACGCAGGGATCCTAGTCGCTGCCAACCGCTCATCTTGTACAAATCAAGCACTTCACCTGGCTGCAGAAGCAGCTGTCGACCACTGTAGTTACTGCCTTCATACAACACCCACCTGAAGAGAGGAAATGTGTTAGCTAAGCTTGAACTAAATAGCATCTGAAATGTGGTATATCATGTACACAAAAATAAGCACAGCTTTACTTTCTACTAATACATTTTAAGTGTGCATTAGTAGAAAGTAGAAGTAGAAATACATGTTGATCTTTTAAAGATTGTTTTAAAAAGTTGGGAGAGGGTGGAAAGAAGAGTGAAATTCCCTAAATTCCACAATCTTTGTTTCTCTGTTCAGTGACTGTAATTTGAATGCTAATGACGCAGCTTTTCTTTTGTTAAGACATAACCGGCTAGGACTCCACAAAGAGATTTTTTACTCATATCTGATATGATCATAATTTCAGACTCATTCTTGATGATTGCAGATACTGTAGGTCTCTCCTGTAGTGAAATTCATATAGTATTTCACTGCTTGTTACAATTACCCATCAGCAGATGTAGAAATATGATGCTTCCTAAAGTGTTCACATTAACCGTGCAAAATAAGTCAACTATGTCAGCTGAGGTTACATCCGGCCACCTTCTATTCTACACGGTACAGAGTGTGCAATGAAGAGCAAACGAATGTATAAACACTCAACAGCTTAACTTAGCTTTTTATTTCAGGACAATGCCTATATTTACTTCATTATGTTCTGATTTAATCATGTATTCCCAATACTGGTTATGCCTACAAGGATACTAAAAAGATGGTAGTAGAAATTTAAAATGCAGTGTCGTACATTCCTCCCTCCACCACCAGGGAGCGTATGCGAGCATCCAGGCCCTCCCGCAGCAGGTTCACAGCTCCTCTACTGAACACCACCCTGCGACCTCTGCAACCCTCCTTACTGAACAACGTGATGGAGGGCAGAGAAAGCTCCTGACAAAAACAAAAACAAAACAGAGACTTCATAACGTGTCTCATCTATTATCAGTTAAGCAGGGTAGCTTTTTAAAATCACACATAGACAGTACTCACAGGTCTGGTGGTCTTTAATGAGCAGAAAGTGGAGTCTGAGGACATGATGCCCATGGCCTCTGTGTTGGGGTATTCTCCCTCCTCCAACACATACATGTTCTCTGTGAACTGTGCTCCTCCATAGGCCACCCAGCTGCCACAGACAGAGACACACACAATTACACTCGTAACATCACTGTCAAACTGTTCTTCACATTAGCAATAACTACCCTCCCCCTAAGTGTTTCTACAAGGGCTTCTTTGTGCCAGGGGCAGGAACATTTCTCCAACTTCAGGATGCACGTGAAACTTAGACATTTGTTACATGCAGTCTTTGGAGGAAATGCCCCCGATCAATGTAGAAGCCTTTTCTCACATTCACAAATGTCCTGAAAATGTTTTTACATTTTCAGACTCATGGCAAACTGTCATCATAGCATCAGACTCTGCTGCTTTATCCGCCATCTTGGATATATTATAAACAGACAGGGAAACTCTCCTGCTGGTAGGGACATGTGTGAGAGGACAACTCTGGAAAATGTTGCGGCAGGCTGTCCTAACATTTTCTAGAAACTGTCAGGAGTGCATGTGTGAAAGCTTTTCAACATTTAATCCCAAGGTTAACAGCATGTCGCCCTGAGAAATCGACTGATGCAATTCCAAAACAGTTTACACCCATTAGTCACTTAGACCCCCTTTTTAAAAATAAAGGCCAGATTTAAAAACTACCCCTTCAACCACGAGAGAGGTTTGGTTGATCATGGCTAATCACCGATGCCCAGAGAGTCACTAAAAGTTCCAGGCAGTGTTTGGATAAATTGGTGCCTACCTGCCAGCCAGCACCTTACAGGATCTGGGTATGAAGTCCTCATCCAGAGCTGCTGCGCTCTCCTCCAGAGCCACCAGCCTCCCCTGGAAGTCCGGCTCAGAATACAGTTTCACCTGTAACACATATACCAACAGAACTAATTGACCCAGCTGGACTAGAGACCCTGCATGGTTAGGAAAAATGTGTCAAAATGTTTTATATCAAGGCTTTAATGGAGGAACTAATACCTTGAATTTTGGTGTTCCCATCAGAGAGTCCTGTGGAGCAGACAGGAGGAAGGTTAAACACCAGCTCTAAAAGAAGTTCCTCACAAAAATGTGGCTGGCTGTTTTTAGATTCTTCTTAATGGCTTATCACAATGGCAGACACTCTTCTTTTAACTGATTCTTCACATGTTTTACTTACATAGAAGACAGGTTGTATGGATGAGATCTTGGGGTTCCTGGCTCCCCAGTCCTCTGGGCTTGTATACAGTCCTTTCTCCAGGACGTAGAGTTCCCCGTTGAATCCAGGGTTCTCAAAGCCCACCCACCTGCCAGAGAAACAAAAACAAACATCGTAAGATACAAGACAACAATGAAAGAATTACTCAATCCCACTTAACTTTCCTTTACAAGAGACAGATTCAGATGAAGCTCATAACATATGTTATCTTTTAAAGGTGCATTCCAGTCTTTTTCAAATTGGACCCAAGGTTTTATATTTATGGAGTCTAAAAACTCAAATAAATGAAGGAGATTGCAGCAGCCAGCAGCCACATAAAGCACCACCTTTAATGACAGCAACATGATGTTGTAGGATACATGTGCCCCAACACAGAACGTCCACTAAAAGAGTTTGTTTTTACCCACTGCCAGACTCAGATCATTTTTAAACTGACAACATTACAGAAAAGTCCTCAGCACAGACCCACCTTCTTATTTAAGAGTAAGATGTTTTTAACCAGAAACACTCACTGGCTTCACAACTTTCTTCAAAGCCACCACAAATCTTGGACAAACACAGTGATTATTATTATTATTATTATTATTTTGTAGAACACAGGAGCTGCTAGTCGACTGCTAACTTTATTTTTGTGTGTGTGATTATGTTGTGTTGGATTAGAGCTGAACCAATCAAACACAGACACACAACAGTACAAACAGACAAATGGACCGAGGTAACAGTAGACCCGCAACTCCAGTTTTGTTAATTGTTGTTTGCCCTTAACTCATTGTTTGTCAACTATTACTTAATCATGTACTGTATGATGTGTGCTGCTGCCCTCTTGGTCAGGTCACCTATAATAATAATAATAATAATGAATTGTATTTGTAATGCACTTTATACTGAGCGAACAATCTCAAAGTGCTACATAAGAAAGAAAAAATAAAAGGAAAAGTTAAAATTTATAGGTAGATCGTCTCTCCAAAGGAAACAACTAATCAAAGGCTTTTTTAAAAAGGTAGGTTTTTAGGCCTTTTTTAAAAGTGTCCAGGGTCAGTGGTGCTCTCAGGTGGTCAGGGAGAGCATTCCAAAGACAGGGAGCGGCGTGACAGAAAGCTCTGTCTCCCATGGTTCGGAGTTTGGTCCTTGGGATCTGCAGGAGGTTTGCCTGACCGGAGCGGAGGTGCAGGTCTCTTTCACCTCTGTGAAAGAGATCTTGATCTAAATGGTTTAATTACCTCGTTAAATAAAGGTTAAATAAAATAAAGAAAAGGAAGGATCTTACTCTTTTAGGAAAAAAGCTCGGTCTCATAGTATCGTATTGTGAGTTTAGTGAATCGTTACATCCCTACCTATTAGTCATTTAGACCCCCAAAATATGGAAAAAAAGACCCCAGGTTTAGTTTTGTGCTTTCATCATAAAAATGGGAAGTCAATGCCTCTGCAGGTTGTAAAATGATTGAGCAGGTGCAGCAAAGTAAAGCAAAAACAATCCAACGTTATAATGATCATGAGAAAAAAACTAGTGTGCGCACATCCAAGCAAAATGCACACAGCTACAGGACAAAATATGTTTTAACTGCATAAAAAAAGGAGAAAAGTCGGCACACTGTTCAGCTCCCAATGAGCAACTTTATTTTAGACAGCTCATTGGGAGCTGAACAGTGTGCCGACTTTTCTCCTTTTTCTGCCTAATGATGAGCATAAACATTAAACAAATTCAATCAGCTGAAACGTGCAGTCGGTTCATTGATTTTTGAGTTAAAATGTAAACCCTTGTGAAAGTTATGTAGGTAAAATAAGCTTCTGTACTAGAATAACAAAAACTTTACTTTATGTTCTTTCCATAAACTGTCTTCTAACATAAGCTTGTAATGTATACGTTTCATAGTAACATAAGAAGCCTGTCAGTGTAAACCAATACCCTCAATAGAAATCAGATTCTTTTCATCCTTGATCAGACCTGACGCATCAATTACACAAAACATCTAACGTGCCGTTAAGTTTCCTCTGAGGCTGTGTGTGTGTGTGTGTGTGTGTGTGTGTGTGTGTGTGTGTGTGTGTGTGTGTGTGTGTGTGTGTGTGTGTGTGTGTGTGTGTGTCTGTGTGTGTGTGTGTGCAGTAACAGTGGGATCTGTCCTGTCTTGGTGAGAAACACAGACACACCCTAACACTATAAGGGCGTGAACAACACAGAGATAAAATCGTTAGCCGGTTGGGGGGTTTTTTTCACTTACACTCCACCCGTGACGTTGACAGACTGAGTTTTGACTCCGTAGCGGACGTCCTCCATGTTGATGACGGGACCCAGCAGGTCCATGCTGAGCCCGTGCTGGTTGAAGTGCTGCTCACTGCACAGTTTAGCATGAGGAGACAGGAAGTCCTTAGGGGGAAAATGGCACAGAAAAATGATTAGAATGTTAAGAGCCAGTTTTCTCCTTTCAACACCACAGAAATCAGTGTTTAAAGCCAGAAGACTGAGACAAGATCAACAAGAAAGCTTTTATATCATCATGTTGATGTATCTTTGCAGGTCATACTCACTGCGCATACAGGCCGCAGAGACAGCAGCCCATCCTCAGTTCCTCCCCAGTCGCTGCAGTGAGGATACTCACCCTCCTCCATGATGTACTGCTGGCCCTCAAAGTCCGACTCCTGATAGCCCACCCAGCTATGAGGACAAACAAAAGGTATTAGCTACAAACTCACAGTCTTTTTCAGTAATAACCACCAAGACAAAGGAAATCCTCCTAAAATCTGAGAACACACATTTGTTCAACACACCTCTTGGTAGATTTAACCCTTAATCTAAATCCAAACCCTTAATCTTCTTAACTTTTTTTTTTAGCACACGGTTGAGAAAATCAGGGACAATACAGAGTTCACTGTTAAAAATGAACCTAAGTTTTTCCTCAAGTAATTCTTTTCACTTTTGTGTTTGTTGTTATAACTTCCCCTGTCTATAAAAACACGAGTGAACATCTTTAAAATCGTTTAGGCCTTTATTACACCGGCTTTGAGTGATGACAAAATTGATCCCACAGATTAGGGCAGCAGTAGCTCAGTCTGTAGGGACTTAGGTTGGGAACCAGAGGGTCCCCGGTTCAAGTCCCGGGGCAGACCATAATATGGAAGTTGGTCGGGTACTGCAGAGGTGCCCTTGAGCAAGGCACAGAAACCCCCAACAGCTCTGGTGTGCTCCCTGTGTAGCAGTTAATGCATGTCCACATGTTCTGTTTGTGCATGTGAGAGAAGCATGTAGCTCAATAACAGAGTGTCAACCAGAATTTCCCCTCGGGAATAATAGGAATAACATGACAACCTTTAATTTCACTTTCTTTTGCATCAATTATTTGTTACTTTTTTTTGGAGAACTGTTCAACTGTTCAAAAGCTTCTTTTGCTGCTTTATGAAAACAGACTCAGTAAGAAGCTTTTCTCAATATTAACAAAGCCAAACAAAATCCTTTTTTTTTTTAAACATATAAACCGTTATCAATTAAACTCAATTAAAAATGTTTGAAATGCAGTACAGAGAATAACCTAAGTATAAATCATGAATGATTACAACCTAAGTCTATCATTCAGCTCTTGTGTTTCCTTTAATTATTAGCATGGTCTACATAAACACATGATTCACTGTCTGCGAAAACAACAGTTTATGAATCATCTTTGGCTCATTTTTCTACCTAAACATGTACTTACAGACCACCGAGTACTTTCATAGACCCCACTGCAGACAATGTCTTCTTGCTCTTGCTTTCCTCCTCCGGTTCGTCTTGAAGGTTGTACACATCACAGTCCACCTCTAAGCACTCCCCTTCAAAGTTTGGCTTCTCAAACACTAAAGCCTGAGAGGTCAAAGGTGAGGAAGGAGTTAAAAACGAGTTTTAGTTAAAGCAAAGGCCTTTAAGTGTGTAACTGTGTGAGCGTGTGTGTTTGTGTGTGTAACGTTTTTGTAGCTATGCGTGTTAAATCATTTCTGTCCTTGAGAAGAATACCACTCATTCCACAAACTACAGTGATAATATATCTTTACATGTCTGTCAAAAAGGAGCAAAGGTTGCAAGTACAGACTGCAGGCTAAGAGGTGTCAGAATACTGGAGGCAAGCAATAAAAGTGTGAACTGCTCCTTTCCATTGCACAAACTTTCGGACAAAACAACCTTGTGAAAAACTTTAACCCTGTGTCTAAAGGAAGTAGAAGGGGTCAGCTTTAAATCCTGTAGTTTTCTTCCACGTGTAAAATGTATGCCGGTTGGTATTTAATGACAGATGTGCTTGGACAGTTTTCAGGGCTGATCTACACGGATCAGTCACAGACACTACAGCAAGTTCAATTTGTGTACAGCTTCATTAACAAACACTGACGTTCAGTCAGGACCACTTTGTCAAGAAAAATACTTTTTTGCAGTTATTTATATTTGGCAGTATGGCTCTGTTCTGGGATCTCCCTGCCCTTCCACGTGCTTACGTGAAAAGCATTAGTCAGGAACAGCACACATTCCTGCCCTTCCCGTGCATACAAGGAAAGCTTAAGACAGGGAGAGAAGCAGCAAACCCAAACAGAGCAGGCATCAATGACAACATGATATCAATGACAACAAATTAAATCGGAACAGCATAAAAGGAGGAGCTGGGGTGGAGGAGGGTTGCAAATGCGGCTTGCAGAGGGAGCAGCAAAGAGTAGGCAGCTGCTAGAGCAGTTTAAATAAGGCGGAATAAGTACTATTTGAAGCAAATCAGCTGGCCGTCAGCTGGTGAGGCTCGGTTGAGATCAGCTGTTACCAAAACTCTGGCATGATAGTAGAGCTTGACTCCCTGGCCTGCCTGAACTAACGCTACGCTCAATTGTGTGAGTATGGTTCACATGTTTATTAACACTAAAACTAGTTAGGTTCTCTGCAGCTTTCACTCCTTTGTCTACTTTTTTATTCATTCATTACGTTAAATTCAAGCCACACAGCAGTAAATACAGTGAATATAATATATATATAATAAAGTGATACAGGCAGGCTCTCCCTCAGGTGTGACTGGTGAAGTTCACAGTGCTTTGGATGTTGTGCAAACACAGGGGGGATATTTTAAACAGACTAAGTTCCTCGTTTAGTTCCTGTAGTTAAAGGGTTACTGGAAAAATGTTTTCATAACACGAAAAACCAGACACTGCCTACGACCTCAACTGATTATCGTTTTAATGATCTATATTATCTAAAGTCTGAGTGGAAAACCGGCTCAGCCATAAATCTATGAGAGAAAGCATGAGAAGCACAGCACATCGTTGTCCCCATTCACCACATCAAACTACTTTTCTCCGTCATTCTGGTATGACGTGGTCACAGCGTTAGCTTGTGGTGTACTCTTCTCAGATACAATCTGCACACATGCAGAGTGAGTGCAGGTTGACAGGTTAGAAGAAGAAAAAGAAGAAGAAGAAGAAGAAGAAGAAGAAGGGCCATGTGATATTACGGATGGTCTTTCAAAATCTGAACACACAGGATTTGTTCCTTTTTTAGAGCAAATTACTTTTGATAGCTGTTGGGATTGGGAGTGTCAAATAGTTTTGTGGAACAAACAATTCCATTAACATTTCATTTCAAGCCCCCAAAAATGCCTTCTGTTTCTTATTTTGCCAAACCCGCCTTAAGTCCAAAGCCTTAAAACAACCAGTTTACAGTCAAATGACCAAGAACAGGAGCCGGTCTTCACATGTGAGGGTCTGATGGTAAAATAAATGTTAGCCTTCTATGATGAAAAATAACGTACATAACTAATAAAGGGACTCAAAAGTCTCCTGCTGAACTAATCAAAGAATCATCTCGGCTCAGCAGCACAAACTCCTGCTTGACAAAAATCTGACGATCGTTTGGAGCTTTGAACATTTTGATAAAGTTCTTCTTCAGGTAATATATGTCTAAGGTTAAAATAGAATAACATTCCCAATTAACCAACCTTATAGGATTACTTTAATTAGATTTATTATTTACATTTTTTTCTGAATCTAAAATGGATTTAAGAGGTACTCAAAATATGAGTGTGTGCTGTGAATGAAACATCATGCTCCAATAATTCTAACCAAACATCATTAATCAGCTACACTCTTGGGATCGCACTGGATTAACTTTCCTCTCAACCTTGTTTTGTAAGCCTCTCTAAGGGTGAGTTAACACATGTAACTAATACTCAGGTCTTTGTGTTGTTAACTTGCTCTCTGTGTCCTTCTATAAACATCTGATATTGATAGAGGAAACACGTGATGAAGTGCGTTACACACCTTGACTTCAGTTGGATGCTCCACCTTTATTGCTCCCTGTAATGAAGAGAAACACGATTTTCAGATATAGAAACATGAGAATGGATGAATGTAGTCTAAACATGTATATCTGTCTTTCTTGTAATGTACCATTCTAAGGGGTCTGAGGGACCCGATGAAAGGCTGAGGGAAACCCCAGGTCTCTGGGCAGGGAAACTCCCCCGCCTCCAGCACGCCTACGAATCCTCCAAAGCCAGGATCACTGTACACCAGCCAGCTGAGGGCACACACACACGAGAGAGGGTAAGAACGAGAAAGGCTGAGTGTGGCATTAAAGAGTTGTTTCTTCACTGTACTCTGAAGAGTCAAACCTGTCTTTTCCTCTTGCATAATGAAGTATAGTTCTAAAAAGTGTTAGTGCTAACCATCAATAACTAGCAGCAGTTAAAACTTTGACAACCACAAGCTGTGGCCTGCAGCGTGCATTCCTTCTTAGACAGAGAACAGATGCTGCACACGGACTCTGTCCTAACTGTGTATGCTCTAAAGATACTAGATAATATGAGGCTGCCACCAACAATGAAACAGAAATATTTCAACATTAAAACATGTTTTAATACATTCATGATGCTTTAAATCTAGTGCCACAAAAGAGGCCCAAATATTTGTGTGAACTTACACTCCAGAGTGGACCTTAATGGATCCAGTGGTCTGTGGGATTGCATAAGAGCCGATCTCTACAGTGTCATCACAGTAAGACGACATCCTGCCCATCCCATTGACCTCTGTGAACAGGTCAACACGGGGTATGCTGTAGTCCTGTGAAACACAAAATACAATCAGTAAGACAACGGGAGCCTGGATTGCTTGGAAGTTCGAACAAAGTGTTGTGAAGGTGCTCTTTGGTGGGGAACACAAGAATTAAAAAAGAGTGGAAAGAAAACAGATACAGAGAGGAGGAAAAAGGAGAAAGGATATAAGAAGGGGGGAGTATCACAGTTTAAAGATTCACTGAGAGTGTGAGGTGGATGAGGACTACATTTTTCCCCTACAGCATTTACTCATCATTTCCTGTTATGTTTGAAATGTCCCCCCCTGCCTTTTGCAAAATCTTCTTCCTTCCTTCATTTCCACCCTGTTACACTCAGATGTATTCTGTGATGGACAGCTACTGCTTGTGATTTGGTGTTTCAGTCAGAAGCCAGTTCTTAGTGATGGCTTTCTTTGCTGGTATGGGAAACTTGATCAAGTATTGGACCAGACACTGCCTACGATCAGAGCATCAGCTCTATAACTTACCCTTACTGCCAGGCGCATGGAGCCAATGACCATTGGTGCTGTTGGTACAGGCTGACCCATCTGGTCTAATGTTGTTGGAGTCCCCTCCTCTGCCCACATGTTCACTATGTGTTCTGTAGGACCCTCCTCCAGGGCAATAATACGACCCTGGAAACCAGGCTTTTCATAAAGGAGCCAGCTGAGAGAGAAAAAAAAACATATCAGGGTTAGAAACCTTTCACATCATTTTGATTTATTTGATAGCTCAAGGGGATATTTAGACAGCTCCATGGATGCCTCTGTTGGATACAAGCCTACAAGGACAAGCAGAAACACAGAAAACAAGGAGGATCATGGGAGGTGGCATTAGAAAGTGGAAAGTACAGCGAGGTCATTCATTTTTTTTATATATTATCATTTTATAATGTACCAGCAAAACCCTTAAATGTACCATCATTAAATCTGAAGGGACTTCAGACTAGCACAGAGACACTTACCATCCTCTGATGACTCTGACTGAGATCACAGGGGACAGCTTCATCGTGGTGGCGTCCTCTACATCACCGTGGAGCTCAAACGCTTCCCCTCCAAACTGATCAAGTTCATGTACAACAATCTGACAGAGGAAACAGACGTTTCAATACATATAAAGCAGCAAACAAACGACCAGTGGGATGGCTCAAGTTAACACATTTAACCTTACCTTTCCAGGCCTTTTGTGGAACCCTCTGACTGCAGGTATCTGAAAGCAAATTAAACATTTGGATTATAAACTTGAACCTTTGTTCTAAAGAGACTTCACTTCTACAGACACTACGGCTAGCCTTATAAAGAAACAATATTTCTAGACATAGAAACATTTATTTTACCACCTTTTTGGTTAAATGTGGTCATTTGAACTTCTTGGTCTGGCTACCAAACAACACAACTGTTATGAGGTACATTTTCTCCAGTTTTCATTTTCACTAGCATGTATGCTAGCAGCTACTTCCTTATCTAACGATCTATCCGTAACTTTTAGCTAACCGTTTCGACCCTTCTGTTTTCTTCTTGCACTCTAGCATCGATTAGCGCTAAGGTTTTACTCGTAATGCTCTCTGCAGCATACTTTGTGCAGCACAACAACTGAGCAGACAGTTCTGCAAAATAAAATTGGTTTGCGTAGTATGATAATCTGAAAAACTATTTTTAGACGGAGTACTTGTGACTACCTTTCATTGTCATATTGAACATAAATACTGCAAATTACAAAATCAAATGCAAGCACAATGTAACAAGTCCTGTTTGAATATAACAGGGGATAATGTTCACAGCCACTGACTGATATATCATTAACCAAAGAGGCAGCAGGCCGACACAACTACAGACGTCTCTGACGAGGGGGGGCTTCTATAGTTGGTGTCACCTTTCACGGTCAAACTTATTCAGGTCGTTGACCTTTTCTCTGCATTTACTCTGTGCACATCAAGTCCAAGGTAAGCTGTAAAAATACTACAGTAACGGGTTAAATTCCCCCCGTATCACGATCAGTTTTCAAAACCACATACTTGCCCGCTTTACTCTACATTTGTTATCTGTTTCAGATTGACGCTGCCCCTGCTAGGTGTTCATTGGGATAACGTAGGAAGATAAACCACAAGAACTGTTCATGCAAAGGGTCTAAATGAAGAGAAATAAGAACATGTTGTACATCACTCACAGTGTTCGTCTACACACAAACATGTTTTTTTGCAAAGCTCTACTCGATTTGCATGTTGATGCAAATGTCTTACTGAGCTGAGCTTCAGCTGATTTTGGCAGACTACCTGTGCCTAATTCCAAACTGAGGGCATTCATCTTTGTCCTGTCCTCACTTGCAAATGATTCATGACTTTTTGTTGCAAAATAAAAGAACTGGATATTAATATAAGACGCCCTACCATGGAAATACACTAAAGCAGATCAAAGCTTTGTGTGCAAGCTTAGCAGGTCTAAACTCATCCGGGCTGTTACAAAAGTGAAAATCTGAGCTGAGACCAAATTTAACCACAAAAGCTCCTAATTTCATCTATAAGAAATGCTACCTTAGGCTTAGAAGTAGAGAGTCCATTTCTAGAAGTTTTCTGGGTGGAGTTGTTGGGTGGAGTCAGTCCTGCAGGCCCCTTCATGCCCACATCCACAGGCGGTACTCCTGCTGTTGAGGTCTGGTCCACCTCAGTGCTCCCCATAGGATTCAGTTCAGGTCTATCTATCTCATTAGATTGCTGCGAGGTCTCTGAGTCTCCAGTGTTCATCTTGAGGTATTTCTCCAAATGATCAGGCAGCTTTATCTCTGCGAACGAGGGCACAGGAGGAGGTGGAGAGGAGTGGCTGAGTGCTGACTCACTAACTTTACCTGCACCACCACCCACAAGTGAGCCTTGATCTGTTCCTTTCACACCCTCCTTATCTGCTCCAGCGCCAAGCTGAAGTGAACCAACAACTCCCTGTTGTCCCGGCGCAGGCAAGTCCTGTTGTTGGTTGGAGGACAGCATGCTGTATGAGGCGGATGTAGATTCCTCTTTGGTCTTCCTGGAGGACCGAGGGGAACTCAGTAAGCCGGAGAGGATAGACATCCTTCCAAGCCGTGACTTCGGCTTCCAAGGCTCTTCTCCATTGTTTTGTTTCTCATCTTTTTCCCCATCAACATTTGCATCCTCTCTCACGTCATCTTGCCCTTCCGTCTCATCAAGTGCTTCCATTTTTCTTGTAGATGTGAGCATGCCATTATCCCACTCGCGTTTTTCCAGAGTACGTCCTTCCCTTTCAGCTGCTTTCTGTTTTATCCTCATAGCTGGAGAAGGGTCCCTTAAACTTTTGATCGATGATCTCAAGCCGAACTGGAACTCCTCTGGATCAAATGTTTTCTCAAAATGGTCCTCTCTGATGGCCGGCATTGTGAAAGGTGGAGACGGGGATTTTCTACGAATGCGCCTCTTCGGAGGTAGTAAGAAAGGAATGCTGCCCTCTTTAATGCTCCTGATAAAATCGTCAATTTCGTCAGGTTCAAGACATTCATCCTCACTGACTGAAGTTTCAAGTTTTCTTCTTTGCCCTTTCTTCTGTTTTTGATTATGTTCCACATCCAACCAGCTTGATGGAGAGTCCTTCTTTATCTGAGATGGAATAGACGGTTGTGCTGTAGCAGAAAGAATCAAATTGCCATTGATTTTTGACCTTGCAGGCTTTTGAGGTTCACTGAGGGTGACGGCTTTCTCTCGTACTTTGGTGTGAAGTTCCTGCTTCAAACCACTCTTGGTTTTGGGCTTGTCTTTGGAGTCTTCCTCCTGCGTCTGAGCATCAGAACTTTTAAGAGCTTCGTCTGAAACTGTCGTGGACTCGTCTTTTTGTTCACCCAAACTTTTGCTAGATCCATCGTCTACAAAAATGGGTTCTGACTTTTGCTTGTCATCTAAATTCAATGCAGTCTTCTGCTGATCCTCCTGTTTATCCACTTTATTTTTAACTGCAACAATCTCTTTAGGGAGGTTTTGTTCCTGTTTCTCATCAGTCTTACTGGCTGCTGTTGCATTTGTCAAAGCATTTGATTTTTCAGGTGATTTGGCATCTTCTTTAATCTCCTTCTTATCTTTATCTCTCACAGTTATGGTTTTCTGCTCTTGCTTAATGTGAACTTCATTGATGGTGTTTGGTTTTGTTTTCTTATTCACTAAACTCTCCAGTTTTGGATCCTTTGTTTGAGTGTCTCCTTTGGTACCTTCAGACCTCTGGGTTTCATTGCTTACTGCTTTTGATTGTTGAGTTGAGTCCATTTGTGAAACTCGGCCCTCAGTTTTCCTCTCCAGAACTGTTTCTGTCTCTGATTTCGGTTCTTCGTTAACTTTTGGATGTTTAGCTTTCGTTGACTTTCGTTGACTGTCTGTTACTGATTTTGTCATGTCTTTACCTTGGTCTCCAACAGTTACTGACTTCTGGTCTTGCTGTATGCTAACTTCACTTTGATCAACAGTAACTTGTGTCTCATTTACTAAACTCTGCACTGATGAACTTTGTGTCTCAGTCTCTTCTGCTTGTTTTTGCCTTTGTAAAACTGGACTTTCTGATGTCCTCTCTGGGGCTTTTTGCGTCTCAAGTTTCTGCTTTCGTTCAGAAGCATTTGGACTTTTGGATTTTATAGATTTGTTTATCTCTGGACTTTTAATTTCCTCATCTTTGAAAGTTAAGGATTTATTTTTCAGTTTCTTTGTTTTAGCACTCTGGGTTTCACCGCCTAATGCTTTTTGTTCTTCAGCTCTGTCCGTCCGTAAAGATTGGCTGTCTTTTGTCTTGTGCTGAGCCTTTTCTGTCTCGGCTTGCTTTTCTTTGTTAGCATTTGGACTTTTAGACGTTGTTGCAATGTCTTCCGACGGTTTTGTAAGGTCCTCAACTTGGTCTGCTTTAATTTTGGACTTGCCGTCTTGTCTGCTAACTTCAATGTTAGCATTGGCGGCTGCAGTCTCTTTTACCAAACTCTTTACAGATGAATCCTTTGTTTCAGCTTCTTCTCTGGTAACTTCAGCACTCTTGGTTTCACCGTTTACTGTCTCTACTTTTGGAGCGGTATCCACTCCTGGAACTAGGCTTTCTAATGTCTTCTCCGTAGCATTTTCTTTCTTGACAGCTTTGGATCTGGATTTTGCTGGTTTGTTTTTCTCTGGCTCTATGTCCTCAGGTTGGTCTTTTCCAACTTCAGACTTCTTGTCTTGCTGGACGCTAACTTCACTATTAGACCCTGAATTCTTGTTCTCCAAACTCTTCAATGATGCCTCTTTTGTTTCACTCTCCTTTTTGTTGACTTCAGTTTTTGGGGTCACAACTATAAGTGCAGAAGTTTGACTCTCCTTTGTTATGTCCGTGTGTTTGTCCTGCTGAGTTGTTTCATTAATTCTAACCTCCTCAGCTTTGGTTTGAAGTGTTTTGGGTTCTGGTTCTTTTTTCGCTGTTAATGCCTTAATCTGCTGATCTGTTTCCTTGTTTCCAATCTCTGCATTTTGTTCTAAGAGGATTGCACATTCCTTCTTTGTTTCTGCAAAACTCCCCTTATTATCTTGGCTTGTACTTCCTTCCTGTGCTGTCTCTGTCATATTCTCCTGCAGGGAATCTGTAACTATTGACTCTGGTTTCTTCTCTGATTCAGGCTGTACACATTTCTCCTCTAATGACAGACGTGTTGGTTTCACTTGTTCTGTAATATCTTTCTCTCCTTTATCCTCGCTAGTTATGGCCTGCAGCTCCTTTTTGGAAATGTTCTGTGACTCATTGCTTTCCACTGCTGCCTCATTCAGTCTTTCATTTGGTTTGGAGTCCTTCTCCTTTCTTTCAATTTTTCCTGCTACTAAAAGAGGCTCTTTGTCCAGCTGATTTTCAACATTCTTGGGAGATTCACAAGCAACCACGGTTTCTGTTTTATTGTCCAAAGCCTCTACTGGTTTCCTGCCAAAACCCTCTTTACTTTTCTCCTCCACCTTAACATCTTTGACATTTTCTCTGCTGTCTGTGGGCAATCTTTCATTATCAAGAATGAGATCTGTGGGTTCAATCAGTAACTCCTTTTGCTGCTCTTTACTCTCCAGATTAGGATCAACAGAAACAGCGATGGTCGAGGTTGAAAGAACGTCTTCTTGCTCAGCATCTTGGTCTTTTGAGTCCAACTTAGCAGGATGACTATCTCTGGTTTTATATTTGTTAGACGTGACCTTATTAGTTTCTTTGCTACCAGGCTCAACACACACCTGGTCAGACTGAGTCATTATGTCACAGTGAATGCTGTCATCAACAACAGGTGTGGCTGACATATCAATTACGTCCTCCTGAGCTTGTATTGTGTTCTGAGCCAACTCTGCAGAATTTGGCTCTGCAAGTCCTTTCACCTGGATTGCATCTGGTTTTATGTTACTAATCAGCTGGGTTGCCTCCGTAATGTCTTTTCCTTTAACTTCTTCTTTGCAGGTATTAGTTGAAAAATCGGTTTCTTGTTTCTTTGCGGTGTTATTGCTTTTGATCTGAGATACAACTTTTGTTTGTTGTTTGTTTGCATCCTGTCCTTTCTGGCTACCTGTCTTTGCATTATTTAAATCAGGTGACATAGTTATGCTTCCTTTGACAGCCTCACTATCAGAGGATACCTTGTCTCCTGGTGTAATTTCTGCTTGAGATCTTCCCGTGATAACTACATCATTGTTATCCTTGGGATGGATTTTTGAAACCTCTTCAGGTGAAGGACTACTTGTGTCCTCCTCTAACTCCTCTAACATGTGTCCTTTCTGTTTGATTTCACTGACACTGGATTGATTGTCTCTGGGTTTCTTTGTGTCTTCGTCTTCCTCTGTAGACACAATGGAATTGTTTGCTTGTTCGGCTATGACACTCTCTGACGTCTCTGTGGGAGAGTTCAGACTTGAGTCCTGTTCGGATGTGGGTGTGGTCGCAGAACTCTCAGCTGATGATTGTTTTGTGGATTTGACTTTGTTGGAGTTTCTCTGACCTCTTGTAGGAAGCTTGCTTACAGATGACGAGGAATCGAATGAATCCTTGAATGGACTCTTGGGGGGTTTGGTGCTGTCGTTTTGTTTGGGGAGCCTTGATGAGGCAGTTTTCTCTTGCTTGGTGGGAGTCGGAGAGGCACGCAACGTAGGAGAGGCACGCAATGTGGGAGAGTCACGTAATGTAGGAGAGGCACGAGGTGTGGGTGAACGTCTCTCTTCATGGCTGTTGCTTCTTTTGGAGAGGTTTTTGGATTGTCTTGGTGACAGCATGCTTCCTGTTGGAACAGACATACAATTTTAATACACAAATAAACCCCAAAGAGACAGTTCCTTCTTACGTTTTATGCTTTGACCATTTCAACTCTGTACAGTAAATGATGATAATTAAGTTTGGGCCAAAAGTCAGTTGGCTTAGCAGAGCAAAGAGACTTAGGCTATGTCCACACTTAAACCTTTTTTGTTTGAACCTTTTGTTAGTCATGCCACGTGTCATGAATACCTCAAGACTTTCTGAAAACGCCTGGCTTACTTTGTTTAAGTTATACCCTTGTCCAAGAGAGAACACATGAAATTAGCCAAGACATCTGAGTAGCTGCTAAAACTCCTGTCTGCAAGAAGGATCACGTTCTTTTTTTAAATATATTTTTAAGCTTTTTGCCTTTTATTTGATGAGCAGCTTGAGAAAGACGGTAAATGTCGGGAGACAGATCAGGTCATTAAATGATGACAAGCTGGGAGTCGAACCTGCAACCAGTGCTACCAGGTCCTGTGTACATGGGGCACCTTCTATTTTAATCAAACAGTTAAAAAAAATGTGGGCAGCGCTGGTGGAGATGTGGTTAGTGCGAGGGCCCCATGTACAGAGGCTGTATTCCTGAAAGCGGGTGTCCCGGGTTCAGATCTGACCAGTGGCGCCTTTCCCGCATGTCATTCCCCACTCTCTCTGTCCCAGATTTCCCACTCCCAAAAATAAATCTTAAAAGAAGTTATACTTGTTTTTTATTTTTATAGATCTCTATGTTATTTTCTGATTTCAAATCTACACCCCCTCCTACTTTCATCACACACTGGGTCCAGCCCTCTTACAACAGCTCTGACACACAGAGTTGGAGGAGGAGGAAAAGGGGAGAGAGAACAGGTGGAGCAACATGCTTCTTCATAACGTTTACACGTGTGAGGGCTATCATCTCTTTTGGTTTCTCTTTCTTTTCTGTGTAGAAAACAACTTGTTGCGACTTAAGTGTCTTACCTCTCTTTGGACTTTCGGGGAGTGGAGGTGGAGATACACTCCCGGGTCTCTCAACAGGAGTTACTTCTTGCTTCTTCTGTTTCTCTGAGTTTGTCTGACCAGATGTAGGTTTGTTATAGTTAGTGTCGATCGTCAGAGTCATGTTAGCATTCCTCCTTCTTGCTGGAGACGAAACAGGCAACCGAGTCTTAGGTGAGGCATTATTCTCCAGATGGTTTTGCCCTCGTTTTTTGACGTCTGGGCTTTCTCTGTCAGTTGGGGATAGTGTTTTAATTCTACTCTCCTCATTCTCTCTCACCACGCCATTTACCAGGTTTATAGAGTCACTGTTCTCATCTGACTTTTCCTTAAGCAGCTTTGTGCCTGTCTTGAGTTTTGTGGGAGAAATGTCTCCTGGCAAAGCTTTCCCAGCCTTTGCTTCTTCAAAACTAGGTTTCCTGACAGTTTTGGTTGGAGTGACCGGGGATTTCAAAGCTTCTATGCTCCTGGGTTGTTTCTGCAGTTTGGATGTGACTGCTGACCCTGAGGCCTCTGTCACTGATGCTTTATCTGGTGTCACTGGCGATTTCACATCAGCCTCTGAAGTTGGCCTCTTTGGGATTTTGGACTTTGAACCTGTTGCACTTGAAGTACTACTGCTGCTTTGTTCTTTTAATGTTGGTAACATAGAAACAGTTTTTTCAGTGCTTTGTTCTCTCTGTGGTAGCATATCAGTGGAAGTTCCCACTTTTGTGCTCTCCGTGGAGGCCTTAGCCTTTGTTGCTCCACTTGCTGTGGTATGCCGACTCTCTGTTGCTCCTTTAACTCCTCGTTTTGAGGGTGAAGTCTGGTCAGTGCCTTGGCCTCCGACCACAGGCCCCACCACCTGTAGCTTTGCTCTGTGCATGTCTGAGGATGAAGAGGTCTCATCCAAGTCAGAGGCCTCAGAGTCGTTGTTTTCTTCAACTAGGGGTTCAGGAGTATTTCTGTCAGAGTGAGTCGTCTCATCTGCTGTTGGAAATGGTCCCAGCTTTGCTTCCTGAAGATCATTGTTGTTTTGGAGGCTTGGCAGTCTGTAGAAGGAGAGAGCGAGAAACATTAACAGAAATAGTTTACAGTTACTCAATTAAAGCAACTGGAATAAACACCAAGCAGCAACCTCTGAGGCTGACAAATTAAATCACCAGGAAGAGCCATAAAACTGCAGTAATCCGATGTAATATTGGCTCAGTTCATGTTGTTCACTTGAGACTTGTTCTACAATCTGAAATGTTTGCAAGCAAGCAAGGAGGTGCTACGTTCCACAGACTCCGTTTTCCGTTTTTTAGACTAATAAACAGATAGAAGCCCACTCTGTGGGGAACACGAGCAATAACTAGCTTATTATGTCGAGATGAATCAGTCGTAGGCATTGATTTTTAACTGTAATGACTTAGCAAAAACAATGGGTGATGTCAAAGTGTTTTCTTCACCTTATTATACAGTCAATGCTACATTTAGCCTTTAACATGTCTTTAATGTTAAGAGCAGGAGCAAGTGAGCTAGGTTTAGCATACAGGCAAGAAACAGAGGGTAACATCCTTCAAAATCTGCCAACCACAACTTACAAAAGTGTAAGTAATCAATAAAATATATATCAATTGTTAAATGGTTATTTTTAAGCTATCGTTTCCACTCATTGTCGTTAGCTAACTGCTGGATGTAGCTACATAATTAGCAAACAGCTGTGTTTGTGGTCTCAACCGTTTCATTGAACGCTCAACAAAAACAGAAAAGCTAATCTCATGTCGAATATGTCGACTTTGTTCTCTTTATATTGCAAAGTGTCTGGTGTCTTAGAGAGTGTTTTACGCTTATCATTCCATTTTGAACCCAGAAGCAGATGACAAATACTGACAAAAACCACGGACTGTATGTAAGAAGTTAATGCAAACATGCTAACGTCACCTTCTTGGTTTTATGAAGCCAGCCTTGAAAAGAAGGATACACATTGCTTCACCTCTATCTAGGTTGACAGGTTGCTGTAGCTGTCAGTGTCAGGTAGCCTCAAAGCATAACCTGCTGTATCTTCTATTTTACTCTAAATATACGACATATTAAAAAAAAAACCTTATTGTGTATCCAAGAGGACCTGAAATAAGCCACTGAGAGCATAACGTCATGACTGAGTCACTTGTCATTAAACAAGTGAGATGTAGGTTTTACGTCTTCCCTGTTAGCCATTAGAGATAATGCATGTTCACTCCTTATATACAGTCTTTGTGGTCAGACTCAGGGTATGAAAAGAATCCGCCTGAAGTAGTTTTGAAACTATAACTCAAACCGAGTCTTGTCTCTTGCATGTTTTGCCACAGCCTTGAGAGCAGTTACACAAAAACGTATGCGTTACGACCTCAGGATGGTCACCGTTCACTCTCATTTCTTCCAGGAGCAGTTTCTGTATGTATGCCATGCCTTTTTTCTATAGGCACCGGTCTACGTGTAACCATGTCACACTGAAATCATACAAAGTGTACACAAGTTGCTCGTCAAGTTTTGTAATGAATAAGTCATTCATGTAGAGAACGTACACCTTAGGAAAACACAGCACAAACGTCACAAAAAGAAAGTTATCTTAACCTCATTATGAACACATGTTTTGTTTGAAACAAATACTTTATAGGACTTTTATCTACTGTAGGAATAATATGTTAATGTTTTTATTTGATTAGATGTACTGTATATGAATATTTCAGTGCGTCAGTGTGGGTTTAGCCTGTATTGTTCTCCTCTGGTACAAAGAAGCATGAGAACTCAGAGCTCAGGTTGCACACAGGATTAGCCCTCTTTAGCTCTCCTGCTTTCTGTTACCCACTGGATCAGAGAGACTACAGAGTGGTAACCACAGAAAAATTAAATAGAGAGATACTCACAGTTTCACCTCTGTTGTGTTCACATTCTTTGAAGTTAAATCTCTGCTGCTGCTGTCCTCTTCTGCCGGTTCGTTCCCGTCCAAACTTGGCTCCGGGCTAATGTTCACCCTCTGGGCAAAAACTTTGTCTTTGGAAGGCAGATTCACAGTCTTGCGTGTCACACGTACTTCTCTCGATTTGCGTCTCTCCTTAGGTGAACTTTGCTTTGGGTGCGTGCCAGTGTCGAGCTCCACTGTCTGCTGTAAGTTTGTTTGTAACTCCCCTGTAGTTACTGCCAAGGCGATGTCTGAGTCTGGCAGGCTACCAGTGAATGGTTGAGTCTCTGAGGGGGTAGAAGGGCTGTCGGCAGCTTCCTGAAAAACAAAATCTTCCTCAGGAATGACCGTGACAGGTATGGCCAGCACGGGAGGCGAGTCTGCTCTGAAGACCTCCTCCTCTTCTTTCATTATATCCCTCTCTTCCTCCCCCTCCCTCTCCTCTTCCTCCTCCGGTCCCAGGTGTGTTTCCACCCATATTGCTTTGTGGAGTTGGGCAGGAGAATCCCCCCGGGGCGTTTGCTCATTCTCAGGTGAAGAGCTCAATATCTTTGTTGCAGTTTCCAAAGAGATTATCCGCCCCCTCCTCTTGTCTGCTGATGTTTCCTTTGCAGTGCCCGGGGAGTCTTTTTCCTCCTGTTGAGTTGTGATGATATGTGAAGTGGACGACTGAGAACCTAATGTTATCCCTCTTAAAGCAGTGCTGTGCCCCTTCTCTCCAACTGTTACTGAAGATTTCTTTGATGCTAAACTTATAGAGGTTAAGTTAGGTGACTTTGAAGCTTCAGATGGCTTTGAAAGGGAGATTTTACGTGTCGACATTGTGCTTTCGTTAGCTGCATTATCCTCCATATGCTTTAGGAGATCTCCCTCCAAACTGACCCGCAGCCTCTTGCTCACTTCCTCCACCACTGAATCTGTAAAGCTGATTTCTGAGCCGGAATCACCTAATTGAGGATCAGCAAAATCTAGATTGGTGGGAGTTACATTCCCAGAATTCCTTTCATCGCTGCCTGTGCTAACCCTGCGCACATACAACTCTCTCACACTGCTGCGTCCTGTGCTGTTTCTGTCTGCCAGAGAAGCAATGCTTGAGCCGCTGGGACTGGAGCACCAACTCAGGGTGTCGCCGTGCTCTGCTGCTTTGGTAATGTCTGCATAATCAGGTCCTCTTAGCTCGCTGTCTTTTCGTGAATTAGTTGGAGTCTGTAGCCCGACCTCCTGTTCAGACAGAGGTGAATTTGGAGATAATGGGGACGTTGGGGTACTTAGATCGTCTGAATGCCGCCTGCTGCCGCTCTTCTTTCTCTTGGAGCTGAAGAAGTTGCTGAGGCGACCAAGCATTCCCTTATTCTCCTTCGAATTCTGAAAGAGAAAAGACAAGGCAGAGACCAGATGATTTAGGATGCTAAATGGGAAAAGAATACATAACTAACTGTGATTGTCACTTTTTATCAGATATGTCCAGCTTATGTTAACAACTTTGATCTATGAGTACACTTATCAGCCTCAATGAGTTTATGTAGAATAATAAAATACTGCTTTCAGTTTCTGACACAGACGTTTTGTGTTAGGGTGACATTATTTCTGCTCAGAAAGTTCAAACTTTTTCAGTAGTAAAGAAATAATTTGCCTTTTTTTGCCGCCTGATGAACATAATTTTACACAACGCTTTGGAATACTCGCTTCTGATTGGTCAAGTGGGGTACTAGACGGCTTATTATTTTAATATATTTCTTCCTGTTTTGACAAAAGGCCCCTTTTGTATTAGGACGAAAAACTCGTTATGTGAGGAAATCCCGTTCACCTTGTCAAACTATCAAAAATAGGTAGCTGCAGAGGGGCCAATTCATCTCCTGAGCACGGACAAGGCACTAACCCCCCCCAGCTCAAGAGCGCTCATGTGGGCAGCCCCCCCCACTCTGACATCTCTCCATTAGTGCATGTCCACAGGATCCTGTTTGTGCACGTGTGTGTTTCAGCCTGTGTGTGTGAAGCATGTCTCATTAATGAAGTGTAAAAAGTAATTTCCCTGTTGCTGGATTAAGAAAGGATATCTTCCTCTTCTTCTTCTTAAATAGAAATATTCAGTTTAAAATCATTTTTTGATTCATGAATGATTTAATATCAACATGTTGTTCTAATTTAAGAAGTGATGGAAAAAGAGAACGAATGCACAAAAATGAAGTCATATTGTGAGATATAAACCGTGAAGTGTCTTATCCTTAACTTAATGTGTTTTATCAGGAGGGACTACGTATTGGAGTTAGAGTTTTCTGTTACCATAAACCTGCATACTGCTCACTTCATCAAGTACACTTGTAGTCAGTCAGACAGCACAAGACAATAATGATGATTTTTTTTTAGAGACTTTAAAGGCAGAATTTTCTTCATTTGAGAAAATAGCTTTTTGTATTCACTGTCAATTTTATAATCTTTTTATATACTATTCTTTTTATTTTTGTATTGTAGCAATCACGACATGTTATTTATTTTTTATTTTTTTTAGTTCTATTGAGATGACAATAAATAAGTCAAATGTTAAATAAAAAGATTTAAAAGATTCTATTTTCTATTTTTCTTTTTTTAAATGTTTTTGGTGGGGAATGACATGCAGGAAAGGAACCACAGGTCGGATTCCAACCCGGGCCGCCTGCCTGGAGCACTACAGCCTCCGTACAAGGGGCGCACGCACTAACCACTGACCCACCAGCGCCCCCTATTTTCTAATGCCTTTTAAAATAGTTGCAGGTCATTATAAAATATAAACCCCTTTACTCAATGAACACAATGTAAAATGACCACACTGAGCTGGTTGAATCCGTAAACTCTTTTGCAAGTAACAACAAGCTGGTGAAACAGCCAGACTGGAGGGGGGGAGGTTACGAATGACTAACTAGACTGACATAAAACGTATTTGACACTCAGCTCAAGGGTCATTTAAGTTATCACAGATGCTACAGTAAATGTCGAAACAGTAGCAGAATCGTAAAGACACGTTTGAATCCAAGAAGAGCCAACAATCAATGAGACCAGTACGATCATCAGGGTAGAGTGTGAAACTGCAGCAGACTTCCAAACAGCAGTGAAGTTAGTTATAAACCATATTTCCGTGGTTGCACTTCTTTAACAGGATTAAGATCACAGCAAAGACTGTGAACGGAGCGGGAAAAACACACCATGCCAACAAATAACACACCTAGCAAAACCTAACAGTACCATGCCAACAAATAACACACCTAGCAAAACCTAACAGTAAGACGAGCACATGTTCGGACAAGAAGCATGAACCACGGTGAGATTAAAAAAACAACAGGTACATACCATTTTCACTTCCTGGAGTCTAAACGGTTAAATTATTTCTCATTTCTGTGATCAAAAGAGTGGCCGATGACGGACGTTAAAAAGGCCCCTTAGAAGTCTGAATGATGCCAAGTAGTCACAAAGGTGCTCATAAAGTTTAATACAAAATCCAGAGTCCTTGTTCTTCAGAGGAATATGAAAGGAGAAGCAGGTAAGCAGTCCTGGCTCTGTGTGTGTGTGTCTACAGTTAAAAGTCCCACCTCTGAACAAAGTGTCTGACTTGAGGGCATGGCCATTTGCATCACAGCCAAAGAGTGTAAAAAAAAGGAGGATTGTGAAAGATGGTTCACATGGCAAAAACAAGCATAAAAGAATCCAGTGGTATTGAAAGGGTGTGGATAGTAGGAGAGAAACCCCACCCTTCCTCGTTCTGAACCGGGATAAATCAATAGGACATCATTATCTGCTCTGCCTTGATTTACTGAGAACAGTATACGCTCATTTAGGATTATTTTAGATAAAAGGTATACAGTGAAATGGGGCGAAGGTGAAGTAGGTGAAAACATGTGCAGTCGACTTCTCTGTTAACTTAAATCTGTATACTTTCAGAGAACTTTCCGACCTGGCCCTTTTCGGACATAAAAACCAGTTTCGACTCCAGTATTGTCAAACATTTAGATAATTAAACTAAGCAAACATCTGGTTGAGATCGTCTGAGGGCGGGTTTTCCAGTTCATGTCTAAACAGTATGAAACCCGAAAGCTGAACCGCCTCCACCACATCATCTTTGCTTTAAAATACAGTAAAAACCGTGATACGGTACCTTAAGAGTCGTTCCGACTCATTCACAAATCCAAAGCGCTGAAGCAGAGATCATCAAAGATAAGACCATGGATTAAGTCTTGAACGGCTACCTGTCCTCCTTCCATTAACGCAATGCCAAGCATTCCCCTTGTGTTTACTCATAGCATTGATAAATGAAGGTAGGTGGAGAGTATTCAAGCCATACCTAGTAGTGCATTATGACCCACTTCCTTATCTGTCAGCCAAAGCTCTGCTTCATTCTCTGATTGTGACAGATAATAGTAATAAAAAAGCTCACACAGGGAAAATGTTGTTGAGTTAATTTACATTGCAGGGCAGGTGTGGACAGAACAGGCCAATGTTGTTGTTCCAGCTTTAAACTCAAAGACATTAAATCTGTTTCTTGTAGTTCTACACCTGAACTATTACATGTTTGAATTCCTAGAAACATTAATTAACATGAGAACTCCTGCATTACTTCTCTCAACGTCTCCCACTGACACAGATCTCACGGAGAGCAGGTTTGACAGGTTTGAGTCTGTGGAAAAAATAACCCCAAGGCAATGACATCCCATAGGATTGCCTGCACATTTCCTTAAAGGGGAAGCACAGTTTAAAAAATGAGCATGGTCCCTGGTGACAGTCTGTGCAATCACTGAGCATTTAAAACTGTGCTCTACTGCACTGGGGTCTGGGCCCCCCTAGGTGGGGCGCCAAAGATCTCGGGGGGGGGCGGTATGAGGCTATGTCTACTCTGAGGTTGTCAAAATTAGATTTGCATCATGATAGCACACTTACTGGATACTTTATACAAAGGTAATTTTAAAGAAAAACTATGTCTATGTCTGAAAATGATGTTTTTCACAGCAATGTATCACTTTTTTTCATGAGGGTCCTCGGGGGCTCAGCTTTTGTTAAATGAAAGTAGGGGGGGGCGGGCTTCCGAGGCAAAAAGGTAGGGAACCCGTTCTCTACAGCAGTGGAGCTCAAACTTCTTCTAATTACCGGTATGTACCCCTCCTATGATGTATTTTTTTGAACTTGGTAGCCCCTCACCAACACACAGTGTTTCTGATGAAGAAAAAAAAAAGTATAAAAAGTTTTCGATGTAACTGAACTGAACAAACAGACCTGAATCATATAATGATGTCAAATATATTAAGTAAGTACCAGCAGAAAAAGTGTTTCTATTTAGATTTCTTTGGCGTTTCTTGCTGACATTCACTTTAAATTCAAGCCCAGTTTGTGTTAGTCTTTTCGTTTTTAAGGGTCAGGATGGACCTTACAACAACTATGTGATTTTCAATGGGAATTATATTGTGTGATACAAAACAACATTACAAAATTTGGTTTAGCAACTAAAATAGAACAACTGCAACATGAAGCACATGGAGCCTAAAGGCATTCTTTACACTAGCTGTAAAAACAAGTCTTACACTGCACATACTGTACGTCTGCACAGTATCAATGCAATCATGCAAATAAACACACACGCGTTAACCTCTATGTTTTTATCCTGAACTTGAGAAAAATAGGAAAAGGATGTAATAAAAACCAACCTTAAAGAACTTGGAGGGAGAAACAGGGCCCTGCAGCTGACTCATGTCGAAGCTGATCATGGAGGTGGACTCACAGTGAGGGTCCCAGTCCGATTCAGTCCGGAAACTGCACTCTGTGGAGATACTCATCTGGTCGTAGCTCCTGGTCAAGAGAGGCAGGAAACAGAGAGAGAGAGAGGGGGAGAGTGTGAGAGAGAGAGGATGTTATGTCACTGGCCTTTGTTTCTCCTCTCAATATACAGTGTTTATGTTTTACTGAGTTATGAATTCATAAAAGTCGATCAAGGAGATTTCTGACACAAAGCTTTTTCATTTCTTTACATGCTAAAGATTTAAAATTATATCTACAGCAGGGTATATTGTCTGGTAGTTTTGAGCGATATTGAAATAAAAGCTTGAAACAAAACCTGCTGCACTCTGGTGTGTGATGTACACATGCATAGTGTGAGAGCAAGTGTGTGTTCTCCGGCACATTAAATTGTTCTGAACCGCAGTGACGATTTCTATTCCGCCTTTTGCATGGAGTTGGAAAAACACACAGAGGAGACAGACAATATGACACCTGAAAGACAACATTCACTCCCCAGCTTCGAACCACTTACGCTGAGCAATTAGAGCGCCCTCGTGGATTGTCGAACACATGTGAGGCATGAGCAGGTGCGGCTATTTCAAGAGGAGCAGCTCCTCTGCAGATAACGTTTGCAAACAAATCACACAATCTGTCTGGAACCAGATTAGTAAGCAGTCAAACACATTCACAGGCCATATCAGATCTCTTTTATATGTGCAATTTCAGCAATTTTGTACTGTGACTTTAAAAACACACCAACAGGTTCATGCTCAAAGCTCACAGCGATAGCAACATAAAGGTGCCACAGGTCCCAAAGGCCAAACATGTCCACAGTATTCAGTTGACCTTATCAAATGTTTTAGGATGTTTGCAAATGTATATGGAGCTCAGCGTAAGTTCAAGCAGGAAGACTGTTTATATACCCTCACATTTCTTCATTTTTTTAATTTAACTTAGCCACCCCCTCTCTTCCACTTCCTCCGTCTCTCTGCTCTGGGGATCAGCTGATTTGGGGCTTTTACTCTTGAAGTTATAATCCAACCCGACTCTGCCACAACCTCTCTCAACCAATCATCCGGCTGCTGTAAAATTTGAAAATCTGTTCTACCTCTTACGCAGTCAGGTTGTCATTTCTGTGCGACTGCTGCGACCCTCCTCCGCCCCAGTCACCTCCATTCCAGCTCAGCAGAGTTCAGATAGAGCCTCAGAAACCCACTCCTCATCACATCCAGCATTCATCATCACCAACACCGACAACCAGTGTCTAGACACCATAGGGGGGTATCCTATCCTGCTGTCAGCCTCATTACCCCTCAGAGTACATGAAGTCGTCATGATGGAGTCTAATCCCCAAAGACTTTGCACATTTATTTTCTAAATTGGTAAATAAATAATTGTTCACTCTTACTTATGTCTCTCCTGATTGAAATGAAGTTAATGTAGGTCCGGGAGCAGGACCACACCTAAACTACATGACAAGCCTACTTATACCTGGTCACCTCATCACACTCTGTTTGTCTCAGTTCCTTCTAACCACCCTAACCTTCCCTCCCTGTCATCCATTCACCCTCCTTCCTCATCTCTTCCTCTTCAACTCGGCACATGCCTCTCCCATGTCTCCCAGACCAGCCTTAAAGACGACGGCCATCTCTCACCTACACCCCTCTCTTACACATTCATACATCTGTCTCAACATACCATATGAATTTACATTTAATGTTTAAACGACTATCGTTGTGGCGTGGTCCTTGCTAGTGAAATGTAGATTCATGCAATATTAAAACCACAAGAGTGTCACTTTTCACATACGTACATAAGCTTTAGGTTGAAAAGGTTTTCGGGGTCTTCATCATTTTATGATACTTATAAATAGTATGTCACAATAATTCATATTACCAAAGTGTCTGTATGCAACGTTGAATCAGAATCTAATAACACTCGTACAAACTATCGTATATGAAAAATATAGAGAGCTAAAATAATCTGTGTAGTGTTAAAAAACAGATATAAATAAAGCCTCTATATTCATCGTGGTTTTGGTGTAATCACTTATAATTGTTATTGCTTCACATAAACCTTAGACAACTTTTAGAAAAGGTTAAACAGATTTTAAGGATTTTAAGATATTCCCATTTATGAAACCAAAATAAGCACAAATATCAACACAGCGGACCATTTCCTTTGCAGAGTCAGTGTGGTTTTTAATAAGATAGCACATTGATCCAAGTCTTCAACTCATCATGGGGAACTTTTCCCTCCAGAAATAACAGAAATATGTCAACAAGTTGGTTGATGATGAGTATTTGCTGGGATTACCCCACTCCCCAATTTAAACCCTTAAGTGTCTGAGCTGGGCTACCTGCTTTCTTCACAACTAAACACATTCATGCCTGTAGCCTGGAGGTATTTCCCTTGCCCGTCAAAGTTGTTTCCCAGAGTTAAACAAATTGGACATGACTCTGTGTAATGTAGTGTTTCTTCCACAAGGGGGCAGAGCTGGACTAGTTTTCCAGGGGAACTGGCAGAGAGACAATGAAAACATGAATTGCTGTTTTGCAGCATTAAAGCATGTGGGCTCAGGCTCTGCAGTTGATTCCTGATGGAAAAGAAAACTCTGACTGACATTGAGAAGCAAAACATGATTAAATCAACCTTCTCAGTACGTCTACAAGTTAACGTCACACACCTCTGCACTATTTGCTGGACAAGCACTTTATCTTATCACAGCTCTGTGTTTACATTTGGATCGCAGGAGAATCACATTCATTCGACTTTTTGCTGACTAAACAAATAAAATCGCCTGGAGACAGACTCAGGTCTTAACTCTATGAAGCCATGTTGAATAACCTAAAGTACAGTATGTGGACATTTGATTATTCAGTGCTTTGAAGATCTGAAAAGGATTACTCCAAATAGTAGATCCTGAGGACTCGCATTCTTTGTGCAGGCCGAGCTCTGGAATGAATTCACAGAGCCTCGCCTTTTTCAGTTCGACGGAACAAGCTTATTATGTGATGGCGCTCATTGTTGCAGCTCTTAAAACCACATAATGACTTTAACCTGACCTAAATGTGATGTGAGGATTATATCACAGTTATATGCATGTTCTTTTACATCTTTTTGTTATGTCTTAATTATTCCAAAGTCATTTTGTACGTTTTATTGTTGAAGCAAAGCTAGAAGCAACAGGTGATTTAACACCGATAGTTCAAACACACGGAGAGAAAGCTGCAAAAAGTTGGTATCTAGATTTCAGATTTTTCCTGAAATGCTTCTCAACATCCTCAAAGGAACATGCAGGAACTCGTTTTTTTAGGTCAATCGAATGGAAACACTGGAATCAGAACCACACGAGACTCCGATCGTGCTGAAACATGTGAAGAGAGTAACAGGCAGCAGCATCCTCTGTTCTTAACCTGGATTATTTCTGCTGCTGTGTTCTTGTAGATTACTCAAGCATGCAGACGGATTTATAGTCTGACGGTGGATTTTCAAGCCTTGACTGTTTTGGCTCCAGTCTAACATTTTTGAAGGATGTGCCCTACAGTGACAGGCTGTCTGTCACGTTTTCACTTTGCAGGATCCCACATGTTAGTGTCACTAAAAGAAAGACGAGTACACGGTAGATCTTAAACTAATTTGTGTCTTTACAATCAAAGATCTCACAAGCATGATACTTTGTAGACTGGTAGTAATATTAGAGGAGAAAAATGCACAAACTGCTGGTATTTTGGCCACTGAGGAATTTTGTCATTTAGGCAGACCTTTGATAATGTTGACTGTGCACATATTTTGCACTGATAAGGCTCTGCAGAAGCCCTCAGACAGCTGCTATCTTTAAACAAACAACTTCATTAGAGAATATTATAACAGTATTCTACATTGTCTGGTAGGGACGTCAAATAAATTGCAATTTCATTACTGTTGGGATTTGGGCATTTGCAATAAACACATCACTCAGGTCGGAATTATTTGAGGTAAACAATCAATGCTTTCTCATGAGGTACATTTGACATGTTGGACAAAGGCCTGAGTATATTGTCCATGCTTTTTAACCAGTTTGATGTGGTGAGATAAAGCACTAGTCAGCTATCAGCTACCCTCAGATTTACTGGTGATAACTTAGTGGTGAGAAACAAAAACTTTTGATTTACTTTGGTACCAGGAGGAACACGATGCAGACACATATTGTGTAAAACATGTAAAACAGCAGATAAATCTAAAAACATGCTGAGTTTAAAGCTAATATGCACCCTTTAACATTTGTTAATTTATCACACAGTGCATATTTTCTCACATTGTGCAGGCCTTTTGTCTGCCAGTTCTAGTGCAGACCACCATCACTAGCCTTCAAGTTCTGCAGACAGTCTTTAGATCATTGTTATCTACAGAATCTGAGCACAAATGTTTAAAAAACTATAGAGACGATACTTTTAAAGAGTTTTCATACCGGAGCAAATTGGAAAACGTTCAACGTTATATCTGTAATAAATCTGCTGGATAATATCATCAGACCAATATGTCAGGCCTGTTTCAGGTATGAATTCAGCTTAAAATAAAAACAACTCTTGTGTTGCAACATGGTATTGAGGCTGATTAAAAATGGTATATGTTTTTGTAGCACGAGTAATAAACTCACAACGTTTCTAAGGACCTCAAGGCAATATAAAACTTGTTGATGCTTAGTTTTACGAAGGGTTGGCCCATGACCTTGGGGTTGAAGTTCAAATGAATGTGGAAAAAAATACTCTTCAGGCAAATGCTTCACACAGTGCAGGCAGGTTTGAAAGGGTTGGGCAGCAACTTGAGGCCATTAAAGACTACTGTGAAGGAAAAAGTGACCGATGCACTCTGTAGCCTTTGACTCTGACACGACCTTTACTCTCTTACAAAAGCGTAAGAATGTCTGCAAGCTCCTGTGGCTAAGAGCCAAGTGTCATCATTGAAACAGTGACAGCCCTATGTGAGCATAATTCATACCTCTGTATCCGGACCAACAGGAAGTCTTTGTAAATTAAAGTTACAGAATGATTTGCATGGAGTCTGTCCCTCCAGCTCTCTGGGAAAAAGCAGCACAAACCAGCTCCAACTTGCCTGAAACTTTGTTGCACCAAAGACAAAAGCTCTACTGTTTAAAGCACACAATCAACGCTGAGAGATGTGAGATTTTACGGGAAGCGTTTGCTGTTGTGACTTTGATAAACCATAGCAACTGACGTTAGCCATGAGGTATTTCTGGGGTTAAAGGTTGAGGTGTTGGAGAAAATGTGATCTACTGCAGTGTACATAAAGAATGACAGAAAAGTGAGTGTTAAGAAAATTCAGTTGGCTGTGTGCACATAAGCTCTCCTTCGCTGTCACGTTATCTTATCATTTTAAAGACAGCTGGTTAACAGTCACTGCAAGACCAAGAATGAAGGACTCTGGATCCATGTTGTGTAATGTTAAAATGTTGTAATTCTACATTCTCAAAACCAGTGCAACCATACTGTAAATTTGACTTCATGCTTAAGTCACAGCTGCAAAGGAGCGAAACACAGAAGAGCAGTTCAAGTGAGCCGGTTTGCATGGGCCTTCGTTATTTAAGATCTAAAAAAAAAGGATGTTTCCATTAAACGTAAAGACTGGAGAGAGAGTTTTCCTATGATGATTACTAATTATCTGATTAAGGTGATTAGAGCACCATTTTGGACAAACTGATCTGACGTCACAGATCAGACATTTAATTCCATATAATGATCATGGCAGGTAGAGCGAGGATGCAACATACATGTAGCGTACAAGTAGCTTTCAGGCTTCTGCAAAACTTCTTTGAAGCTCAGGTATTGCAATCATCACTTACAGGAGTGAGTGCCAATTTGCTGCTTTGTCAGAGTGAAAAAAATATGCTAAAATTGTGCAATATAACCCGGGGATTAGAGAGCATTTAAGGCATATGCATGCACAAACTTGCACCAAACTAGAGCCTCAGTTGTGAATTTTTGATGCCAATACTGATACCAGTTTTAGAGGGAAAAGTCCACTTCAGTCAGGAACACTGTCATCATAGATTTCATTATTTAATGCTGAATTGTGATACAGTTAAGCTTGGCGCTGTTGCCCCACTTGGACGCTCTCTGAGTCAGCCGAGCAGCATGCTGCCAATTTTCAGTTACTGCAATACAAAAAACCCCAAAGAATACAGTGGAACAAATGATTCTCATTTTAAAGCTGGTGGCTGTGATGGTGAATGCAAAGCTTTGCCAGCAACTGCAGCATCAGTGTGTGGCACGCTGGTGTAGCAGGGAAAGTCGTATTTAAAGCTCCTGTGAGGAGTTTTTATCTGGTTATGAGACTGACTGACATTAACACTCAAGACTATTTGTCACTTACAAAGACAAACCTGTGCAATGCCTGTGACTACTGCCAGGGGGTAAGTGCTAACAGCATGCTGCAGAAACAGACTTTTTTTACATATTCCATGGCAAAGGTTCTCGATGAGTTATTCATGTGACGGAGAAAAGAAAGTGGGGTGCCATTTCTAGTTAAAAACACTTCCGAATGTATATCAGTAAACAATTCTGTCTTTTTGCATTGGCCGAATGCATTTGTCATATTACTACTCCAAACCTTCATGAAGTTAATCCAGAGTATAATGTCCACTAATCTAAGAGTTTTAAACCTCAATGATACAACATGTTAGTACAGAGAAGAAAAAACTAAAGATAAACACCAACTCATCTTTATTTCTCAGAAACACACAAATCATAATCTGCAGACCTGTGACAAACTACTGGATAAAGTCAAACAAGGGATGGAAAGCATTCAACTGACTCACCCTTCGCTGTGTATACGAGCGCTGTAATGAGTCACTAGAGGCTGTTAATGGAACATATCCAGTTCTAATATAAGACAACTGAAAACCATGACCACGCTGGAGGAGGGAACTGTATTTTACTCCTGCACACATTCACAACAGACTTGGACACACAGAGTGGACAATGCTGGACTCCTGCCTCATGTAGAGATTAATTTTCCAACGTCAGGTTGCCCAGTAGGAAAGTTGGAGCTGAGCTGAGTAATAAAGCAGCAAACAGCAGAGACTCGTGCTCTGCCGTTAGTCTCGTTATGTCCCTTCATGTTCAGACAACACTGATTTTCTTTAGGGCAAACGTAATCTGATGTTGTGCACAGCAGTAAATTGTACATTTATAAGGCAAATTAATACATAACCTGAAGATATAAAATGGGTCTAATGTGTTTTCATACTGAATATATAACACTGGTTGTTTGTCAGAGACAGTGTGCATTAAGGAGTGCCTGGATCAACTGCAGGGAGGCTGTGTATTTGCCAGATGCTGGGCGGGTCCGTTACAACCAGTAGACTGAAGCCTCTGCACTTCACTTCCACTTTGGTGTGCAAAGGAAAACAAGCCGACATGTTTGTGAGTTTGAAGTGTCTGAAGAGTGCAGACATGATGCATATCCTAAAAAAACTACATTCAAACCACACACATGTAAAGTGGAGTATCGAACTTTTTGCAGGAAGAAAGTTGCGATGTTGTTATGTAATGATTTCCGTATATCATTTCTCCAATCACATATAGAGAGTGTTCTGAAGTTACTATAAGAACAAGCTGTAAGTATCTTAAAATGGAAGCTCTTCATGCTGATCTGGGGACTTAAGAAGGGGAGGTGGCATAAATTCAGTCTCTCTCCTATTCTCTTTATCCCTTTTTTCTATATATTGAGTTTACTTATTCTTACTGGTAAATCATGATTATGTGATTCTACATTTGATTTACAGATACAGAATATCATTTTCTGCATTTTACATACTGTATCAGAATTTCTCCTCATGCTGGCCTTAACCAAACAACGCTTCAAGCTATTTTTCTGATGCAGATAATTTCCCAAAGTTTTGATGCAATCATTAGAGTTTTGCAGGAGTTGAGGCACGTTCCCATCATCTCACTCGTTCTGAGCTGTTTTAAATCAACCTTTAACTTGTTTTGATGTTCTGATAGAATCTGACGTATTTGACGTTATCAGGAGCTTTTGGTGCATTCATGCGGTGTCGGACACATCGGAAAAAACGAGTTTCAAACGAGATCATAGTTATTACAGCAGGTACCCCCCCACACACCCTTTTTTCTTCTTATCTCTACCCTCCTCATTGCCTGCACCATCAGAAATCCAGCATAGTACAACACATCACACCTGCACTAACACTGATTTGGTTTTAAATGATTCTATTAACTGAACTGTACTTCTTCTCAACAGGAATCTACATGTCTTGTAAACACTGCAGGTTCCCCAGTCTTTAAAAAATGTAAGTCTGTGAAGGTCTGTGGATCTCAAAGTTTGTCAGACTTGAGTACTTTCAGTGTTTTTGTTTTGTTAGTGTAAGTATTTTAATGTAGGGTAGACACTAGTCAGATAACTGCTTGACTTGCTTATTTTTAAATTTGCATTTGAAGATTTGAATTCTGATTTATTTCTGACTTAATTTCTTTAATGTTTAAATCTCAAACACATCTTTTCCTGGCCTTCATGGACCTCCAAGTAGAACTTAATCTCAGAAGAGGATTTTTACTCAATTACATCACTTGTTAAAAACATTTTCTCTGCATGTTTAGTTTAGTTTATTGGGATCCCCGTCAGCCGCAGCATTGCAACAGCTATTCTTCCTGGGGTCCTGACAACAGACTTTACAGAGTGACAATACAACCATTACAACACATCTTAACACATAACATCAATCATAAAAATCATACAACTGTGCAGGATGATATTTTCTAAAAGGTAAAAAAATAAAGTAAGATTCCTTCCATGCAAATTTAAAAAATGCAAAACATGGGACCAAAGAACAATCAAATCAATCAATCCAAGAACAGAGCTGTGAGGCACAGAAGTTTAAAGTGTAAGGCAGGTAAGACTGCATGTCTTCTCAAAGGAGTCCATGTGTTGCAATCAAGGTGACAAACTGTAATATATTTCAAATTCCATGAACAAAATGAACCATCTTTACCAAGGTAAAACTTGAGTCAGCTCGCGCTATTGCATAATTCTACTGAAACCACTTGTCTTGCAGTCCTGGGGGTGTGTTTGTGTGAGAACTGGGAGAAAATGTGCTTACTTGAACAGAGTGATATATGTATGAGCTTTTGTGTTTGAGACCCAACAAATGAAAAACTGGTTCAATAGCAGGTATGTCTTTCATGTCCAAATCCAGGTCGTGTTTGCTTCAGTTAAACCTTTATGCCTGTCTGCTCCTCCCTCCGCTTGGTTTTAATGGCTGTGTTAGACGGCCTTCTGCAGCATGAAAGAGCAACAATAAGGTGTTAACACTGGATACAACACCCATCCATCCTGACTGTTATTCAACATGCAGCACATGACCATCACCTGTCCAAAAGTATTCAGCTTGTATATACCCACTGACAGGAAGATGAAAAGACAGCTATGTACTACACAAAACGTACAGGATCATATAACTTGTCCATACATTTTTCCTTGGCAGCAGTTACAATAACTGCTGTAGAATAATGAGGAACAGCTATTGATGATTTGCATGACTAGAATGACTCAAACGATCAATATAAAAGGGGACACACAATAACACAACTCAGGACCTTATTGTCAACTAGCGCTGTACCACACTGGAGATTCACAGTGTGTCAGTCACAGTTTCTTTTTCAAGATGCAAAGCCAAACTTACAAAGCAGCCTAAATATGAATAATTATCGTGTATCAAAGTTCTCTGCTCACAAAATTTCTGCCGGGTTTTAGGTTACACCATCCTGTTGTAAACTAATTTCAACAAGTCATCAAAGAAATCAGGACTGCACGGTGGTGCAGTGGTTAGCGCTGTTGCCTCACAGCGAGAAGGTTCCTCGTGTGCCTCTCTGTGTGAAGTTTGCATGTTCTCCCTGTGCATGCATGAGTCCTCTCTGGGTACTCTGGCTTCCTTTCACAGTCCAAAGACATGCTCGTTAGGTTAATTGTTGACTTAGATGTGAGTGTGGCTGGTTGTCTGTCTCTATGGCCTTGTTCACATTGCACCTCCAAATCTGATTTTAAGCACATCCAGATTGTATGTAGTTTGTTTTTTTGCCAGTCTGGACACAAAAAGCCACATGAGATCTGATTTTTCCAAATCTGATTCAAACCACATACGCAGGTGGTTTCGAATGCGATTCAAATCAGATTCCTACAGATCTGATTCAATCTGAACATCTCGGTCGCTTCAATGTGTCTTCTGCGTCACTCGCAACGCGACACCATCGACAATAACAACAACGATGTAGATCCGGCAAGCTGGAAGTTAATTCAAGGTGCATTATACAAACTGGACTAAGCTTTGGTCGGTGGAAGAAAACAGCAAGAATAAAAACAAACATGGAGCTAAACAACAGCCTGTGGACAGACTGCTGCACAAGATTGTTTGCGTCAGAAATAGACGCACTTCTCTGTCAGTTGTATTTCCTGGGAGTAACCTGTTACCATAGAAATCAATGTGGATCAGACCATGTCAATACGGACAGGCAGATCGGATCTGGTCACTTGCAATTTGTAATGCGGACAGTCAGTCAGTTAGATCGGATTCTGATTAGATTTGGGGAAAAATCAGATTTGGGCGGCAGTCTGAACAAAGCCTATATGTCAGCCCTGTGATTGACGAACAGTCCAGGGTGTACCCTGCGTCTCGCCTAATGACAGCTGGGATCGGCTCTGGTCCATGATAATTATTGTATGTTATAATTGCATTTAAGCCTCCTTCTCTATTGTCTGTTGACAGATCTGTGACACTGAGCTATGATCACGTAGAAGGAAGCAGACATATTTGAGCAGATAAGGCTGTTTAACTGAACCTGTCAGTCAATACAGAATGCAGCACAAAGGATGTGAGACATTCCTGTGAATCATTTAGTTCATTAAGCCAGGACAAAAGTTACAACCTCTATTATATTGGCCAGTCAATAACTAGTTTTACAGGTGGTTAAATGTCACAACAGATCACGTATTAAAGAATATCAGAATCTGGATGTCAAAGATGCATGAGACATGTAAGACAAATAAAACAATTTAATTTCAAGGGCTGCTCCCTAAAAGTCAATAAATCCAATAATCAAGAGGACCTCGAGTCAGCTTGCAGTTTGCCAATTCAATTTCTGCAGTTTTGTTTTTTAGCTGTTTCAAACAGTGTGACGCAGAAGCAAAGCTATGGCAGGCTGTAAACTTAACAGAGTCTCAAAATCACGATTGAGTGTGCAGTGATGTTAAGGTTTTAACAACAGGTCATGTCCTCTCCAAAACATGTGAACCCAGCCCCAAAAATAAACACTGAATTAAGCATGCAGCTTCAGGTTAAAGGTCAGTATAATTCAGTATTTCTCTCACACTTAGACTAGGGATGTGCGCGTGTAATGGACTGAACGGTTAGATGTCTTCACCCTCGCTAGTCTGTACAAGAATTACTAGTCAGTTAATAGAATTATTAATATTTTGGCTTTCAATGCTAGTCATATGTTATTCTCAAACTGCAACGCAGCTGCCCACCACTAGCTGGCACTGTAGCCATAGACGGGCTGTAGCTCCAGTTAATGGGCCTGCTCTCCCGGATCTACTACCAGGATGTAAACAAGCATAGTGACAGTTAGCATCTCATAGGAGCAGCACAGTTTGGCAGTTTGATCTAGAAAACAGGAGATAAAGTGCTATGTAGGCTGTGTCAGGTTAAACTGGCACCTAGATCAGAAAATATGTTACCACATTTAGCACAGGCATGCAAATGTTAAGCTGAAGTGAGGACCGAAAGCTGGCTTTGCTAGCGTGGCTAATGTTAGCCAGAATTTGCAATCCAAATTGTATTATATACCTGCTGAGAAATTTGAACTAATTGTGCTCAATTTTGACTGTTTTCTTGTGTTTTCTCATCTTTAGACTAGATGGTTAAACAGAATTTAAATTGTCGACCTTGTCGTTGAACCAACTAGGAAATGAGTTGGCTGGGAATATCCCTAACTTCAACAAACATACATCATGGGTGCAGCAAGCTGAGCTGGCACCGATATAAACTAATCTTGCCCCCAGCTGTTCAGCTTGTTTAAACAGTGTGTATTGTACGTATTAAAAGCCAGGGTAGGTAATTTTCGAAAACTAGCATGATTTTGAAAGTAGCATTCTCTCCGTGCTCCGTCTTCACCCACCCCCTCCCCTCTGTGCTTCCTCAAAAGTCGCGCCCCTCACTTACATTCACTAGCGCCATTGGTCCAGAAGCGGATTTCAGCTCATGCTTTGAGTGTGGGCTCGTGCATGCATCTGAGCAGGGAGACAGGGAGGCATGATTGGTTCATAAAACTCGAACCGAGTGCAGACATTGGTCGAAGTTTTTACGAGTTTACAACTGCTACAGATGACAGATTTTCTTTGTTTCTTTTTCAGAGCACATGAGTTATTAATTTCTGTCAGGACCTAAAGACAGTTTCAACCAAAATCTTAAAAAGTGTATCTGGAGGAAATTACCTACCCTACCTTTAATCAAATAATTCTCAGAGATCTCCCACATCCTAAAACAAACAGTCCAGATAATGAGCGGATTAAATGAATATAAACACTCAATACATCTTAAAGGACTACCAGCTGAGTTGGCAAATTACTGCAAACTTTAGCCTAGCTTATTTCTCAGATTGCTAAACTTCATCCAGAAAAATGATGAAGTAAGAAATGGTTTCTGTGCATTACAATACTTATAAAGCAGTCTGCTGAGAAATGTTTGTTATTTAGTCAACAACGACATTCATGGAAAACTCTGAAAGTGTGTCTTGTAATTAAACAACAACTCTCATTTAGGAAATTTGTGTGGAGCGGTACTGATAAAGAAAACCAAAAGTTGAATATTGGCATTCAACTGTGATATCAAATTTGACAAAGTTTGGTACAGCCCTGCTCATTTTTCCTTTGAATCAACCTATGAGTAAAGTGGCCTGCTCCTTCTGCACCTACAAAGATTCCAACTAAAAACAATCCCTCAACCGTTAAAGCATTTCATCACATTCCCGACCTTCTCCCTGGAGGGGATTGTTTTCCTTACTATCCCGCTCTCAGCCCTCTGCTCCTCTACCCCACATTCACAGCCTTCTTGTACAGCCTTCCTGTTACCTCTCCAAATCTTTTTAAAGTCAGAACTAATGTAGAGAAATAGAAACCAGGCAACACAATCCTTAATAAATAAAAACGTCAGTAACTGTGACTCATCAGTTCAATAAAAATTCCTCAGTATGAAAGGTAATACCTGTGTAGACCCCTCAAGGTTTGACACATGTTCCAGTGTTTTCCCTGCACTGCTCCAGCAGTGAGTCAACCAGCAGTGGATCATTACTTATCATCTGATCTGTTCGATTGCTACAAGTCAAAAGCTTTGCTGGCTAAGTGCATTCCTGCAGACAGAAACACTTTATGAAAACAACCGGAGAAGAGCTAGTGGGATGAACTGGATCACAACCAAAGGTAACGCAGATCTGTTCAGACATGAAATACTGATACTGGCTACTGGCTTTGTCCAAGTACTACACACTAGGCATGTTTTGTCAACTGCACAGTGCACTGCTTTTAACCAATTTCTGATTCTTATCATATTTCAACTTATTGTAAAATAGCACAGTTCACAATCATCTCTTTCACATGTTTGTCATACAGTAAACATCCTTTGTTGTGCTGCGGTCTGTTTATGATAGAAGATACCTCAGCGACTGTGGAGAAAGTTAGCATTCATCTAAATGTAGCCAGTGTGTATTGCTACTGATTACAGTGTGAGTATCTTTAGAAAGTGATCTCTTTAAGTAGCATCATAGCTCTGTCTGAAAATGAATTGTGGTGTTTCAGTTCAAATCTTTTGTTGGAGCTGCTAACTCGTGAATGCTTCTATTCTCACCTTTTTTCACTTTTCCTCAATTTTAGAGAGCATCTAAAAAGTATGGCTGAATGAGAAATCGCAATGTCATCATTATTCCGAAATGAGCATTTGCAATAAACACATCGCCACTTTGTCACAATAAAACAACAATGCAGTCAGATTGAGCTAAAAACAGAACCAACAAGCTAATTAGGAGGGCCAGCTCCATCATCGGAGCAGGTCACAGAGGCAAGAATGTTTTCAAAACTGAAGACCATTCTGAGATACCCACTACACACCCTGGATGTGGTTCAACAGAGCACTTTCAGTCCTTTCTCTTAACTGCCATCAGACGGTTTATTGGAGATTAATGCAAAGTGAATACACCGGTTTGCAGGACAGTTTCATGTACTCAACTTTATCTATAAATACATTTGATCAGATTTTGCACACTGGATACTTTTGCACACTTAAGGTTAATCACATTTCTTAGATGTCTTTTATTTATAATTCCTCAATTTTAGTCTGTGTTTTGAGAACTGCTCTTAGTATTTTTGATGTCTTGTGTTTATGTGCCTAAATGGTATTTGTTCAGTTTTTACGTAATCACTTGGAAGTTGCTGCTGTGACGGTGTAATTTCCTGCAAAGGATTAATAAAGTATCTATCTATTATATCTATCTAATCTAAAGCTAGCTAACAGCTACCCTCAGATTAATGGTGCAGATTCATGTGTAGAAAAAACTGCTCTTTGGGTTTATTTTAGGCTTCAGGAGGATCACGTTACACTAGGGCTTTCATTTTGTCAATAAAACAACTACGAACATCTTTACAACTTGACACAAGAGTGCAACTGTCAATTTTGTAGAGTTTAGAGAATGTGATGAATACTCAAAGCTAAAATGATTCTTTTTTCACAGGATCCAAATACAGCACAAGCCTGCCGACAGCCTTCCTTAATTTGAGCAAACAGAATATTTGCTATGAGGCTTTTAAACCTGTGAGCCTTTTCTCTAATGTGTAAAAGGCAAACATGGTGTAATAACGTTGGGATAATGGCATGATTCTTGCAGGCGTGTCTCATCTGTGTTTGCATGTGAATGAGCAAGTGTGAACAGGTGTGTTATATTTATCACTGAGCCTCGGCTCAGGTCAGCCAGCAAACAGCTCGTCACTCAGTGTTATTGTGCTCACAGGCACTTTCACTTTCAAAGACGTTTCCAAAGAAGCTGACAACACCTGTCTGAAAGATTCAGTTGTTCTGATGGTAAACCTGCTCAACAGCCCAGCTCCGCGTCCTTCGTCAGGTTTGACTTTAATGTGACTGTCATAAGAAGTTTTGTTCCTATCACAACATAACACCCTCATCATCACACAGCTGAGACATAGCTGGCTAAGATTTGCTTAATTTCTGCAGAAATCATTGGACACAAATGCTTTCATTTTCAAGCGTTCCAGTGCTTGTGTACGCTTCCATTTTATAAAGACATACTTTACCTTATTGTTTAGAACAAACAAAACCGGGTTTGCAACCTCAAACAAACACAACCGGGTTTGTAGCCTCAGTGCTTTTTTTGTAACGTCCATCAAACTAGGAACAATTTAATGTAAGGTAACTTGTGACCAGGCAGGCTGTGCCATTAATAACTTTAACCTGATCCTGTTGACACTGAAATGTACATTAGGGGTGACCCCGAATCATTGAATTTTTAAGCATTCATTCGAGACAGCCTCAGTAGACTGCCAAGTGTCACTGTCGAACACAACGGTATGTAAATCGTAAGTTGGGGACAGGCCTCGTGTAAATTTACATTTGATTTTGAACCAACTTGACATGATCAATAAATCAAGCCAATATCCTTTTTGTGTCCAACACATTTCTATATACCCATATATATATATTGAGATATAAATTGTGTATTGCCATGCAGCAAAGAAATACCCAGATATATTTTTTGGTCCATATCGCCCAGACCTTCTGACACACCTGACTTTTAATGCAAAGCAAAACAATAATCTAGAGGACAACCCCCAGAAACTATTTTAGAGCGCGGTCACACTGGCAATCCGTACCGTGCTGTACTCAAGCACGATTGCTCCCCGCTGTGCCATTCCCCCACTGGCCAGCACGGCCCGCGGTGGGTCACACTGCATCAGGACTAACCGTGCCTGAGCACGATTACCTCTTGGACATAACGTCGTAATACAGCACATGCACGCTTTATGTTATTATGAAGCGTGCTCAGTTTACAGGCGGAAAAAGGCGGACTTGAGAAAAATAAAATTAAAAAATGGACGCGCAGTTGAGTCCGAGTCTGCACTTTACTGACTTTGTGGCTTATTTTGAGTCACTTTAATCAGCTACAGCCGTAAATTTATTTAAAAAATAAAAGAGACGGGTGGTCGAGTACGCGTCCGCACATCGGAGAACAACACGGAGAACATGACAGCTACTTTGTGACTTATTTTGAGTCATTTTAGTCAGATACAGCCATAAAACTCTGGATTTCTCCATAATGAAGGCTGTCAGTGTTGTGTACCCGCGTGCTTGTGCTCGTGCACTAAGTGTACCGTGCCGAAGCACACCTCTCCGAAGTGTGCCAAAGCCAAGGAAGTTTACCCTGCCTGAGCACGGTACGGAGCGGTCACACTGGCCAAACGAACTGGACATTAGGGGTGAAGCGTGCTTGGGCACGGTATGGATTGCCAGTGTGACCGCGCCCTTAGAGGGAAACATAAAGCGTCATAGGGGCAGCATTTGGACACTGAGCAAGCTTTGTGCACAGGTTGAACAAGCAGCCATCTGGGACAAGTTTATAAATGTGCTTGACCCTATGTCAAACAAGCCTAAGTAAGCTCTGACCCTCTAAGGCTGCACCAGGAAGGGTTGATCCTAACTCCATGAACATGTTGCTTGTTTCTTACTTACTAGTCTTTTTCTGCAGACATGACAATGCATGAATTCAAACTATAAACAAATATGCATCAGGATGAAGTTTTCTTCTTCCTTATTATATTTTTGTTTCTGACCAACATGTGGCTTTGCTACAACAATAATAATCTGATAAATCCTGCTACCAAATGTCATAGACCAGAATCTGAAGTCTACAAGAAACTCCTGTAAGTTATGCAACATCAATATTTGCTTGCTTTCGGTCCCAACACAGACCATTTGAACCATTATTTTTATTTGAACCAAATCAATGGACCAGTCCATGACCATCAGAACTACATAAACACCAAACATGGCACAACACTAGCATGGTCAGAAAAACTTTGTAATCCTTCAAAGTGAAGTTTTTATATATGATCTGTCGGGGTCTTCAGAGACAAACATGTAGATGGACAATAGACATGATTGAAGCTCGGTGAAAGAAAATCATATAAAATAATCTAAGCTCTATACAAGCTTCGCCACGTTTGTAAAACCAGGTTATAATTTGCATAAAGGAAGATATCAATGATTGCATTAAGGCCTGTTTGTTGCCACAGGACCAAAGGTATTGTCCACAAAAATGTTGACTTGTTCATTTTGGTTTTTCTCTCCACACCCTCACCTTAGGGACCGTCTAGAAGTGAGGGTATGAGTCCACAGTCTGTGCAGATGGGAGTGACAGGTTTATCTAGACAAAGTGAAAAAAAGATTGTGCGAGCTATAATATTGCCCGTTTTGCATAACGGAGACACTCTTGACACATATGCAACTGCCTCTGTCTTGAAGCCACAGGATGCCATATATCACAGCACTCTTTGCTTTATCACAGGTGACAGACTTGAAACTCTACATTGTGACGTTTATCCGTCTGTAGACTGGCCCTCATTGGTTCAAAACACAAAGCAGCACAGTATTGTTTTTATTTACAGGGCACTCATTGGTCAACGTCCTCCATGACTCTCACGTCTACCAACAGTTCAAGCCAAACAACCAGAGCTCAAAACTGAATCACCTTAGATATGCCAATGTTTAGGAAGGAATAGAGAAAGGCTACTTTTAGTTTTATCATTTTTAAATGCTAGCTAAGCTGCCCTTTCTTGAATCATAGAGCATTTTTAAAGTGTCTGAAATACTTAAAGGAATGTAACTGCAGCTGTTTTAAAATGAGAACGAATTGAAAGGGACATGGGTTTGCAAGTATGAATGTGTGTTTATGTTCATATTTTTAACTGTGTCCATATATTTAAATTCATTTTTGTTCTTTTTTTTTTAACTTGTATTGCTGCAGAGCACGCTGGAAAAGAGGCCTCAGTCTCAGTGGGTCCACCCGGCTCAAACAAAGGATGACTCAAAATTATTTTTTAAGTAGCACTTGAGCCTCCCACGTACTTTTGACCTCAATACTTTGGTTAGAGCTATCCATAGGAATGGATTCCTTAGTACATAAACAGGTACTCCGAAAGTTCAATCTTCTTCTTAAGCCACAATTATATCAGTGAGTAGTAGACTGAAAATGTACTGTAACCTCAGTGCAAGGTTAATGTCACGTGCTATACATGTTGAGGTCAAAAAGCTCCAGGAACACTTGAAGTATGAAGATCAATTTTATTAACTTTATTTGACTTCTCCATCAATCAATCAATCAATCGATCTTTATTTGCAACTTGGTATTTGGTGAAGTTGTGCCAGAAAACCCTCCTCTGCTTCTTGAATAATACACGTCATATTCCAGCACGTCAGCAGCCCGCACACTCAAAAGCACTCTGACAGAATATGCCTCTGTTATTTTGAAAAAGACGGAGCAAACATGCCTCTAACGTTAGTGTTTCCATTTTTCATAAGAGCCGTACGATATCTGCACGTGTGCCTTTAGGGCAAACACCTGAAAGCTCCAGGGTTGTAATGTTTGCTCAGTCCTGTTTCTGGACTTAGCAAATCATGGAACTGACAGAGAACAAAGATAGATGTTCACTGTCTTCAAGACAAATGCAGAAAGTATGTTTGCATCTTTCTACCTAGTTTTTAATGCCTTTTGTGCATTTCAGTTACTATTATGTAATGATTTTCAAAATATTTTGTTAATTAGTTGTTGCAGTTCTATCTATTATTAGTTTTTTAATAAGCTCTGCACCACAATCAACGCCCCATATCGTCTTATATTGTGTATTTTATGTTGAAACACCTAACCAGTGCACTGCATGGTGTTTTTTTGTCCTGCAACAGTTTGACCAGGGGTCATTTGCGTTGCTTACATAGGACCCACAAATATTCGCCCTTCCAGATATTTTGGTTAACTAAATGCCGATATGTCTTGGTTGATAACATCACCCAGGATAATGCAAAACTTATATTTTAACCTGATTTATCCACAGATGTCTGGATGACCTCCAGATTTGCATTGACCTTGTTTTTAATCTAAAAGACTGTTTTGGCCTGAGCACTTTTTTTCAAGTCATTTCTCTGCCATTTTAAGTAATTCAACCAAATTAAGGATTTTCCTCATGTCTGAAACGTTATCAGAGAAACAACATTTAGCAGCACCTTGCTCACAGCCTTGAAGCCCCGCCAAAGAGCGTCACAGAGACCCTGATATCATATGTGAAACTGCTTTATTCTGAGTGTTTTTTCCTGTCTCTTTGTTCGAAGACTATGAGATCTCTGAGTGTAATTTGGTTCATAGAAAACAAATGAACACTAATTCTAATGAAGAAACAAACAAAGACAACATTTGCCCTGCTCAGCTCCCAGCCCCTCCTGAGGGTCGAAACAGAGTGAATGTATTATATCGTGGCTGCTGTTATCAATCCTGTGGACTTTTGGTTCTGCATTGCTCTTTGTGCAACTTAATAAAAAAAAAACAAGATGCAGAGATTTGATGGATGAAATGGGCCTTGACCTGGAGCGTTCTCAAACGATCACTTGAATCGTCGACTTTGCAGGGGGTCGCCTCATCCTGTACCATTCTAAAATCTGAGCTGAGCAAAGTGTGTATCAACGGGTTCATCACAATTCATCCTTCCAGTTCAAGATGCACAGATTGCATTTTTCTTGGCCGATATTTTCAAGGTCTGATCTGCCAATTCCAATTTCACCTGATTTAGCCGCAGACAGGTACATTTGGACAGCGTGGATGTCTGGAAGCGTGGAAGACTGGCCTGTCTTCGATCACGGACGAATAGGCTGAAAATTTGCCGATCCTGGTCATCAGCTGGTCGAACTTTGCACCTGTGATTTTAACGTTATTCTTACACAGATACTGTATATAAATGATATAAATCATTTAACTTATTTTAAATTTTGTCTCCCAGCAGCCTAATTCAACACAGCCTGTGATCAAATATCAAAGCTGTATTCGTTCAAAGAGACATTGTGTTACACTTGAAAACTCCCCCGGTAAAGGAACAGATGTTTGGTAACCAAATTCTAATTAATTACATCAAACTTCTGTGACTGAGGGGTTAATGCATCCCTACTTTTGATAAGTCAAAAAGATGAGTTGAAGTGCTGCTAATCTCTCTCATCTGTTGCACAATGTGTGCGCAAGGTTTGTTCACACAGTAAGATTAATATTTACTCCGATCCATACCAGCTCAGACACAACAACAACATGACTGAGCCTCATATAACTGGACTGAACATGAATATGTGTCATACTTGCACGGCAGGTTTTCAGCATGCAAGGCTTCCCTTGACATCACAACAGCCTCTCTCATTGTATGCTAACCTGACATCATGTGACATTAATTACTGAGTCAGAGGCAATGGACCACAACTGTCAGCAGATGGATTCAAACACGGAACATGATGGATTTAAATATGTACAGGAAGAAAAATAAAAAGACAACTGGGAATGTCTCTGCCACGATTCGGAGCAGTTGAGGTTCTTTGTAAATCTCTAATTTATCCAGGGAGGAGTGACTCAGCACGGATATGTCTGCTCTACAGTCATACAGTTCACCACACTGCTATAAAGAAGCTGAAACACTTTTGATCGAGGATCAGTTGAGTTGAGTTTAAGTGCCTGGCCCCAAAAAACGGAAACAGCATGGCGTCAGTCTTGGGCTGGGTATTTCCCACAACCGCCGATACGATACGTATCACGATACAGAGGCCACGATACGATACATATCGTGATATACATTGATTTTGGATAATGACCATGTCCTACACAGAATTCACTACAAACGATGTTCTTTATTGTTGAGAGTAACAGATAACCCTAACCCTACAACTTCACACACTTAAATTCATCCTAGAAATACATGAAAATATTTGAATCCCAGCGCTATGGCTGTGGTGTTACTGTGACCTGCACCATAGGTCAATTGTCTTTAAAAACTGTAATCACAGCTTTGCAGCCATACTGTTTCTGTAACATCTGCAACGATACGTGCAAGGAGCACGTGACGATTTGTTGCCCTATCGATTTTTGGAGCACAGCCCTCGTCTATGTTTAATGTAAAGTCGTTCCAACATCCAGCCGCATAGTTTTGATATCCTTCAAAATATGGGTAGGACAAAATATCAATAAGGGAATCTATTGATGTCCTGACTTGTGTGATATAATTATTGAATCGCTGGTGCCAAATATTGATACTTCAAAACAAAATAAATACTGCACTCGAAATGGACTTCTCTGCCAAGTTGACTCATCATGTCACTACTTCATGACTCCTCACAGTGGAGCTCCTGACATGACTCAGAGTAGTAAGAACAGAAAATAATTGAGCATAGAAGAAGCTGATATTAGAGAAGAGGAAGACAGCGGGATAACATCAGACAGTGGTGATAAGAAGGTTGAAGCATGATAAGAGGTAAAACTGACACCAAGACACAGTGAATAAAAACAATAATCCTGCACTTTATACCCTTTGAGGGACATTTTATATTCTTCAGGTGATCAGATATCCTGATGTATCATTATATGTTTGTCTTGCAATAAATCGATCATCGCAGAATCGTCATTGTGGGCCATATATGGCATTTCGTATTGTTTCCTGCATTACCCTGTGAATGCATGGATACTTGTTCCAAGAATCCAAAATAGTTAAAAGTGGGCAATCATGTATCAGCTTTTCGGTCAGTTTGTGCACCAATCCTCAACCCTAATCAACATCCCTATAAATGCCGTTGTTAAGACAGGAAGTTAAATTTGGCTGGACTAAAGTTCAAGTTGCGATGTGCTGCCAGCATCAACAATTGTTTTGCTTCCTCCTGCATTATTCATTGTAAAGTGGCAAAGAAGAAATCACTTCAGGGAATTCATCTTGTGCTACTACAGTGCTACTGTACTAGGAAATGTAACTTTAGCCTGGCTTAAAAATAGCCATTACACCTTCCTGATCTTTTCTCTTCAGTTCTCAGTCAGCACATCACGGCCAGCAGGCTGTGAGCTGAGCTGCTGCTAAGGTTATCACCTTAAAAAGGGTTTTAAGAGGATTAAGCCCCCCTTTCCAAAACAAACAGACCCTCATTAAAACTGCTAAATACACCGAATGAAGCAGTTTCACATCTTTAATCCCTGCGTCCCTGGAACTCTTCTGCACACCAAGGTGAAAGAATGGTGTAAAAAGAGTTTTTATCAACACAAAATTGTTACGAATTTCAGATTTATTTTCATCTTGCTCATGTTTGTGCTGATTTAAAAAGTAGACGATAGAAAAAGTGTCATGGCTTTCATTCTTTGTACGGTATGTATTTGTGGATGTTGTACGAAGGATTCAAACACCACACAGCAACAACAGAAACCATGTGACATCTTCAGGGTTTGTTTTTCTACAGATGTTTTTTATTGATATTTGTAAAGGTATTGTTTTTTTAAATGAGCCAATTAATACATTCAGTTTTTGCAATCTGTGTCCAGAAGAGGAACAAGGGGTATTTCAACACCTGTACTTTCACATTTCCATGCAACTACTCACATAGTGTCGTCTTAATATGACAAATCAAATATTTAAACTGCAGACGGAGAAGCCACACACACCAGAATCTCTTGTTCTGCCTGACGGTTGATTCGCTCCTCACGCTCTCTGCATTCTTCAAACCTGTTACCACCAAAAGTTAAGCATGACTGTACTAGTCATGCCACAGCGCCATGCCATAGTGGTTAAAAGTGCCAGGGGGCTAAACAGTCCTGCTGTAAGATGTTTTCTACTCACACACGCTTTGAGTTCAGTCAGCTTGTGTGATACTGTATTACACATTGGTTTCCAGGAAGGAAATGGAAGGAGCCACTATGGGACTTTCCAGATATCCAATTAGATTGTTTATTGATTTAATTGCCGTATATTGTTAAGATGGCAAACTAATTAACAACAATCACTTAAAATAGATAGATAGATAGATAGATAGATAGATAGATAGATAGATAGATAGATAGATAGATAGATAGATAGATAGATAGATAGATAGATAGATAGATAGATAGATAGATAGATGCCATTTTTAGTGCGTCGTCAGGTTAATATAATTCCTTTTTTCTTACAGTCCTCCTTTGGATATACTGTACTGTACATTCAAGGACATTCCCAGAGGGGTGGCCAGGGGTGGCATGGGCCCCCCTTGATATCTGATTGGCCACCCCAGGTGCCACCCCAAAATTAAAATCTATGATTGGCTATTTGCCTAATCAGAGGCGGGACTTAAGTACAAATCAACAGGCTGTTTTCAACAGGCTAATGGTACTTTCAGTTGTAAATCAATAATTTGCTCTTTCCATAAAAATTCCAAGGAAAGCTTGTGCACACTGTCTAACTTGCAATCGACTTAAATGCTTATTAATGTACATGTGCTAGTGAGACAGCGTACAAGCATTTGCATGCAATTTTCTAAGTACCTAAAATTGTGACTTTGCAGATAACATCTTTGTTTTTGAGTCCCTAAACAATCAAGCAAAGAAGATTTATATGTTTCCAAATTGTGTTACTTGCAAGTACATCTCATCTGTGGGGATAGAAAGTGTACAAAAAAAATGTAATTAATTTGCGTGCGTGTGCCCACGAACCTCATGCCGACCCTTGCATAAGTCAGTGCCCCAGGTGGGCCACCCGAGTTCAACAAGTCTGGACTGACTCAGCAGCAGAGAGAGATCCTTGGCCTTTGTTATTTGACTGGTCATTTTAATTCACTTGAACTTTTTAGGTAAATAATTATATTCCATCCAAAATGATGGTTTCTGTTTGCATCATCTGATCTTTATTATTATTATTATTTGAGGGTTTGCAGTTGTGTCCTCTATAAGTTTTTAGAAAACATTAAATGTTATTGTCTTTAGATGACTGGAATAAATTGAAGTGCTTTTGTGCTTTAACTATATTTTTGTTTGTTTAACAATATTCATATTTTGAGCTTCATGAAGCCAAGATTTATCAAACAGTCGTTTAATGTCAATTTAACTTAAACTGAGTTTCTTTAATAAAGAAAGAAAAACACAATAAAAAGACTGAATAAAGTAATAAACTTGTGTTATTGTACCTGAGGCTGTGGAAGCTGTCCAGTTCATCAGTCTCGGGGAAAAACACATCTCCTTCTCCTTCTTTCGGTTTGGATTTTTTCCGTTTCAGCTTGAACGACAGCAGCCGCCTTCGCTTCTTTTCTTTCGGGGAACCGGGTAATACATCCCCGGGCGGAGTGAAGTTTTCTCCCGGGCTGAGGGGATCGGGGCTCGCAGGTAAAGTCTCCGACTTGCGTCCGGGGCTGGTCGCTTCTCCATCCTTCTTCAGCGAGTTTGACCGCTTGCTCTCTTTGCTCTCTTTGCTTTCTTTTGTTTTAAATAAGTTCTTCACTTTCAGAGTGCTGGACTTACTCATGGTGTGTGAGAGAAAAGTCCTGTCAAATAATATGCGTGCAGAGGGATGAAGGCGCGAGCTGAGTTGTCCTACCTTTGACTAAGGAGGAGTGAATCACGAGCTAACCTGCAGAGCGGGTTGCTTGCCGCGTGCGTTTGGACATGCCCACATTGGTCGCGCGCGCCTCCAGGTAGGCCTAGATGAAACGTGCCCAAGAGCTGGAGTGTCGTACTTGAATTAGCAGAGGAAGAAATTGCACTCCCTGCTGTTTCCTTCTTAGTATTTATTTTTAAGTAAACGCTGTAAAGTGTTGAACTGGTTGATTAAGTAAGCAATTACATATTCTATGTTGTGTTTTTGTTCTCCTTATTAAGAAATGAATTAGCTTTATAGAAATAAATAGGTCTATAAGTTGATTGTATTACTCTTACCCTAACTCTGAAACCATGGGAGATAATAATGAAAGAAAAAGTGGGGAATATTGTAGTACTCAACACTGCACTAGCACTTTATTTTTTTGTGGAACACCTCTTCAGTATTGGCAATTAATGACCTGCTGCTTTCCTTAGCTTTATTGTGGACATGTTTTTTTTTTAAGATTTGTTTTTGCCTTTTTGCCTTTATCAGATAGGACAGTTGAAGAGAGACAGGAAATGTCGTCTCTCAACAGAAAGGTTGATCCCCAGCTCCTGCAGCAACATATCCGATGGGTCCTTGGGCAAGACACTTCACCCCGAATTGCTCGTCGTTGGCGTATAAACTTAGACTTAGACAACTTTATTTATCCCAGAGGGCAATTTGATTCCACAGTCCACCCAGACCATGCATACATTTACAAACAAACAACAGCAGGAGATTAATCAGAGACAACAAACAAATCAGTATTTGACAAAGGTGAGCGTTTGCAAGCTGATACCCTTGTGCGGTCTCCCTGGGCCATGTCAATAAATGTGTGTGAATGGGATTAGTTACTAATGAATGTCGCTTTACATAGCAGCCTCTTCCATCAGTGTGTGAATGTGTAGGTGTGACCTGCGGTGTAAAAGCGCTTTGAGCAGTCAGAAGAATAGAAAAGAAATATACAAGCTCAAGTCCATTTACCATTTACCAGCGCCCCCTGTGGACATGTTATTTTTGAAGTGTGTTTAATGGCATATATTTGCACAAGCAAGTCGAGGACACATTTCAGCAGTTTGCAGCCGATCAAGTATGTTCTGTTATATTCTTTTCTATTCTAAAATATAACTTATGTTGAAAGAAAAAATCAGTGTCTGTACATAGGTATACAAATGACTTGCTCTAAGCTGAAATCATAACCACAGGAGTTTTGTTGTTCTCTCACACTCAACACTTTTAGCTTGAAGGCAGAATATTACCTTCCTCTTTCTTGCTTGATGCAGCTCTCAGTCTTTAAAATCAATCAACACAACCTTTCCAATTTAGTTACACCTTGATGCAAACATGCCCTTTAATTTCCTCTTAACACTGTGTCATTAAAATGCTTGAGTGTCTGTATGCCGCTTCATGTGTCGGTTTTGAATATACAGTAAGTGTTTCCTCTACATTAAAGGGAAATAAAGCTCCTGGAAATGTTATGAGTGTCTTCTCTGATTTTTAGTTTGTAATGTTTCAATTTCAACGTCCAAAAATGTCCCTAAAGCAACAGCTCCATCTGTTGGTCAACTTAAAATAAAACTCTAGTTTTATTGAACACAGCAGCCTGGTAAAAAGATTTATATTTTCATATCCCGAACTAGGCAAAATATATCTATACATTGCCATAAATATATCTTATAAATGTTGTTTTTTTATTGAGATAGGGTGAAAAAGTACAGGATTCATGAGGTTTGATCAGCAATTAGAAATCTTGAAATAAATCAATTGTGAGATTCCAGTTTGGTCATTTACAAGGAAACTGTCTGGGATATCCGTCAGTTCAACCCATTGAGGTTCGAATTCATTAGAGATGGTTTCTGTGTGTGTGGCAGGTTTGTGTGGACACACCTGTGTGTGGGAGGTGTGTGTGTGGTCAAAGACTGAGAGCCAGAGAGAGGAAGCGAGTTGAACATCAATTACCCTCTGTTCTTTGTAAAAAAATCTGTTTCACATATCGTTAAAGAAACATCTTAAGGGAAGCATCTATAATCTTTCTTTCAATCAAAATACAAAGAAAGTAAAAATGTGCAAAGCATGCAGGGGGAATGTCCCTGCACACAAAGAGTTATTCTGTTGATTGAGGCATCATATAATCTTTGGGTTTCTGTAGGGGTAAGCATTTCATGCAGTTGAGGTCAAAGCAGGAAGATGAGTGAAACTGTGTAGTCTACATTTGCAGAGCTTGTGTGAGTGTGTTTTTTTCTTGTCTTTCACGACTATATCATTAATGGTACCTTAAGGTGCCCAAGCTGAACTCTTTTGTCACAAGGTTTGACACTTTCAGGAACGCAGCAACCTGGGAGGAAGATTTTTCACCTCATTTTAACAGCGAGAATCAAACCGAGAGGATAAAAGAATCACCTGAGGGAGAACCTTCTCTGCAAGGTAAGTTCTGAAAAAGACTAAAGTGCAAAATTACAACTAGTGTAAATATTTTATTTTCAGTATTGTGACCACATGACACATTCTGATCAATCTTTATGTATTTATTATTTACCTTTTTTAATATGAGTGAAGTGGTTTTCTGTAAATTACATTATGCTTATGGCTTATGATAAAAAATGTTACGCTTCAACTGCGTTTGGAATTGACCTTAGTATGAGCTCGCTTTTAAAGATTTAAACAGCAAACGTATTTGAATAACACAGAGGGAACCGCTTTACAGAAAAGTTAGCTCTTTAAAATATGGAAACACTACGAGCATTCAAAGTAGTAAACACATTTCTATACAAAAGGAACAAAACGTGATACCTTCCTCATTGATGTGTGCTGTTCCACTGCTATATAAATAAACATATAATGTTACTATAGCGACATGTGAGAAGTGAAAGTTCTGAAACAAAAGATACCATCATGTTATCGTTCAGGTTTTCCAAGAAGTATGCATGTAATGTGATTCTTGCAAACAGCATAAAAAGAGAAATCATGATCTTTGTATTATATTCTAAATTACAGTAAAGTGATGGTTGGTGTTTGTGACCTTTCTACACACAAACTGAGTCTCAGTGAAACATCTAACGATCCTCTCTGATAAGGATCTCCTCGGCTTCAAAGATAAGAAGCACAAAGTGCAGACACCTGCTGCAGCCTACCTTCATCTGCAATCACTTGTTTTCTAATAGGGGTGAATTTGGGTCAGTCACCAACGAGAGGAAGAGCTGAACTAGAACAAAAGCTTCTTTATCCTGTACACTGACTTAAGGGTTCGAACCTAACACCAAAGCATTTTTAATTTCAGTTAGACCTGCACCAACATTCAAAATAAGCAGTGACACAAAGTAACTGCTCACAAATGTAAAGGAATAGTTCAAATGCTTGTAAGCAAACTTGTACGACATGGTGAAAATACAGCCTAAAAATATCATCAGACTTCACAAAATGTTACTTTTATGCATTAGGAGTGACATTTAAAACGTCAGCTGTCTTGTGGAAGGCTACTGTCATCATTCCACTTTATTATGAACCCCATTTAGCAAATATTGTGTTTGTACAACACATTCCTCTCAACTTATGTTAGGTAGAGGTATTTATCTAATTGTCAGGGGTAATACATGTAGGCATTGATACATCTAACTGAAGTGCAACAGATGCAGTATAGGACTTCTAGCCATGCATGGCTAATTTGTTGTCCCTGTCTTTTAGGAATTAACACACATGATCCAACAACACAGTAAAACATTCATATTTGACTTATTTGCTCATTTCAATGTACAAAAGGTGCATTGGAGGAGTTGTATATTTATGTAGGACGGAGCATCAGTTTCCTGGGAATGAAGCCAAAATATTTAGCGCCCCCTCTACTGACTGGTTGCAGTATAGGTCATAGACCCCGCCTCCTTCAGGTGGGACGTTGGTCAAACTATAACGTTACTAAACGTCAAATAAATGTTTGTCAAATTGGATTCTGTTTTCATGCTGATTCATGTCTGAGTTTCATCTTTTCTGAGCAGTTTTTTTCTGATAAGTAATTTGATGTTAAAAAAGCAGATATGACATCATGATCGTCAGCTCTGTGAACAAATGCGATCCTTACAGCTCCTTCCTCTCGCCTTTATCAGGAGGAAAGGTGAGAGAAGGTGTAAAAAAAAACTAACAATACAGTCATTTAACTTTCCCTAACTGTGATGTCTGCTCCACTAGTATCTGTTCTGCTGTGGACTAAACCGTTCTGAAGGATCTCTGATGTTTGATCAGTTAGTTTAAAGTGTGCTGCGATCAGGTGCCTGGTGTCAATTCTGCAGTTCCACCATGTCTTTGTTCCAAATTAGGTCACTAGTGCAGTCTGTCTGTGCCTGTTGTGTGGGTATCTTTGCTTTCATTCTCTACAATAGGAAAAGACAGAGAAGCAGTGCCCATTGTATTATCCGGTCAAGGTGTGTGCTTGATTAAGGTTGAATGAAAGTATGTTAAATGATAAAGTTACACAAATCGTGCAGTGTGAAAAGTAAATACTGAAGTCCAGTGTGAATGTAACACAACATCTGAGGCAGCCTTAACATTAATGTTGTGACTCTGGGGCTGAATAAAGAGGCAGTGACAATTCTGTTATTTACTCTTTGATGTAAATTGATGTCTTCTCCCTTTAGATTTAAACCATGGAGCAGGTGACTCAAAACTATGACTACAGTACAGATGACTACACCGATGAAGGTCTCTGCCCCCTGGATCTCAATCCTATGGCGATCGCCCAAACCTACATCCACTCCATCATCTGTGCCTTCGGCCTGATCGGAAACGTTCTCGTCATCGTCACCTACCTCTTCTACAAACGAACCAAGACCATGACTGACGTTTATCTCTTCCACGTGGCTATGGCTGACCTGATCTTTGTAGTGGCTCTGCCTTTTATCATTTACAACGAGCAGCACAGTTGGTTGATGGGATATGGGGCCTGTAAGTTATTGAGGTCAGCCTACAGTATTAACCTGTACAGTGGCATGCTCCTGCTAGCCGGCATCAGTGGAGATCGTTACATAGCCATAGTTCATGCTAGAAGATCGTTTGGTGCGCGCTCACACGCTCTGATGTACAGCCGCCTCATCTGCTTGACTGTTTGGCTGTTTGCTTTTGCTTTAACTCTGCCCACATTCATCTACACAAGACTCTATGAAGAGCCTGACCTGAGGGGGGGCAATGCAACTGTGATGTGTGAGATGTATTTCAGCAAAACAGAAACAGCAAAGCTCATGAAGGTGCTCGTTCCCAGCCTTCAAATGGCCATCGGCTTCCTGATGCCGCTGCTGGTGATGGTGTTCTGTTACTCCAACATCATGAGCACCCTTCTGAGGGCACAGAGCAGCCAGAGTCACAAGGCCGTGCGCGTGGTGTTGGCAGTAGTCGTGGTTTTCATTTTGTGCCACCTTCCTTACAACATGGCTCTGCTGACCCACACTGTGGCTTTGTTTAAAGAGAGGAGCTGTGAGGCCGAGAATATCAAACTTCAAGTCATGACTGTTTCCAGAAGTGTAGCTTACCTCCACTGCTGCCTCAACCCCGTTCTCTACGCCTTCGTCGGGGTGAAGTTCCGGAGCCACTTCAGGCAGATTTTGTCAGACCTGTGGTGCTTTGGCAAGAAGTACATGTACTCCGCTCGCACGTCACGTGCGACGTCTGACATCTGCATCTCAGGCCGGGTTTCCTCAGAAGGTTTCAACAACATTTCGTCATTTAGTGCATAAATATGCTGTGGTACAAACCTCCTTCAAACCAGTGAAGGAGCAGCTTAGCTGCTTTGTTGTTTCTGTGCATATTGGTTAAAATAACTTGACCTGTCATTTCCACAGTTCATCCCTATCTGGCTGATTATGATTGTATGACAAATAAAAGTCAAGTTACACTGATGGTATAAAGAAACACTGTTTTCAAAGAATTATAAGATAATATCAGGTGTTGTAGAAGAGAAAGTTACACCCAGTTAAAACCATCGACTGTATAAAACATGGACGAAGTCTCACTGATGTCACCCATTGTTTTCAAAAGAGGCATTTTGAAGTCCAATGATGGCAGATCAATCTATTAAGAAAGAGATGGAGCTGAGGTGGGACTTTGGCTTTTTTGCAAACAGCTACAATTGGCCCACCTGTCAGTCAAATCAGAAACAGCCCAAATTCTGCAGATCTATGCAACTTTTGGGCTCATTAAAATAAAAATTAATGAGTAAGAAAAATTCACCCCTCCTCCAGTGTGTATAGAAAGAAATGTGCTTTTTATATTGTCATATTTTGTTGTACCAGGTTGTAAACATGTTTATTTCTGCTGTAAAAACTGACATTGTAATATGGGACCTGATGGGGATTCCTTGGCTTTTGTGGCCAGCCTCAAGTGGACACTTGAGGAACTGCATTTTTTTTTTAGCTCTGCATTTGCTTCCTTGTTTTTAAAGCCTGTCATTTGCTGTTAACAAGTTGCACCACTGTGAGGTCATCTATTGTCTGTGGACTCAATGTTCACAATTTTGGACATCGCTCTTTTTTTGGTCCATTTCAGGTAGTTTTCAGAAACTCTTTAGGACTGCATTTATTTTCTTTTAAAGTGAACTCTTGACATAATACGCAACACCCTTTGTTTGTTTGTATCCTTCTGAATATGATGTTGATTTGCGTTTAAAAACATTTTGTATCTTAACGAAGACAAGAAGCTAATTTTCACATATTTCTAATCCTGACCAAACGAAATGTTCGACAACCATACACACACCTTATTCTACAACATATTACACACTGTCTATATTTTATATGGTTGTGTTCTTCTGTCACATTGACTCAATAAACATTGTGTTTGTAAAGCCGTAAAAAAAACAATATCTGATATCTGAAAACATGATATGAAACTCTGTGTGCAGTTAACCATGAACGGGAGTTTATATTTGTTTTCTGATGATCTTGATAAGACAACAGAGGAAGCAGAAGTGTTGGAGCACAATGTGACGTACGAGACAGTTACCAGCTGAAGGCCAGGATTTTCTAGACGGGGAGAGACTTCAGACGAGAGCTGCCTCGCTAAAATGAGACGGACAGCGTTAAAGATGAGGTGGGCAACTTTTGAGAAAGCAGCAAGAGTGAGCTAGATTAAGAAGTGATCAAACTGAGGAAAACATCAAAGTCACATAACTTTTAAAAACAATAAACTCTCCTTCCTGACTACACGAGAACTTGTTTGTTTTTCATTTCGAGCATTTTAACTGCATAGCTTATTTTTTTAAATACATGTATAATCAAAATAAGAGCTTTAGATATTTGCATATTTCATTCATGATCCATTGTCAATTATAGGCTAGTATTTTGCAGAATAATAAAGAAAGTTGTTTACTCTAGGTAATATCACTGGTATATGACATAAAAAAGATGATTACTCAACCTGCACTTTGACGTGTTTACTGATTTAAAATAAAAGAAGCTTTCTTAGCTTTGTATGTCCCTCCCTCATGACCATTTCCTGTATATAACTAAAGATGGAGGATGCATCTCCAGCTTCTGCCGTTGAACACAAATGAAGGCAAAATACCCCCTGTAAGTGTTATACAGTTTCAAACCAATACTAGAAAGAAAAGCCACAGCGGACCAGCTTACCTCCGTGTAGTAGTGGAGTGGTCTCTGAGAAAGGAAATCTGTCCCACACAAGTGTGCCTGTAACCGCTTCAGAGACACTCCACCACTACATGGAGGTAAGCTGGTCCCCTCCTGCTTTTTCTGCCGTTTGTTCCCATTGCAGCTCACCTTGTATTACCCATTATAACCCGAATATATACTACTTTGTTTAGTTGTCACATCATGATGAGGCAACAAAATAATTATCTGTTAGCCTTTGAAATTTCAGATATCATAACAGAAAGCTGTGAACAGCCTCAGAGGTGCTACAATGGCCGTATATTTTGGGTCATTTTTAGAACACATAAGATGAGCAGATGTTTCAATGTTATTTGAAACTGAACAAAAAGACTATTTCAAACTCTGTAGAATCCAAGAGTAATCACATAAACCAATACGCAGACTGCAGATACCTCCAGTCCTTTATTTAAAACACAGCATTTGTCCCTTTCAGACGGTGTATTCTTACCTAATTACCTGGTACAAAAAAATTTAGTAAAAAAACAAACACAAAACTAGAACATCAGTCATCAGGCTCTATTACTTTGACAGAGGTTGTCTGCAAAGAATGGGTTCTTTTTGGGGCATGACACAGAAACATTTTTGGTCATTTCCTGTGATTGTCTCGAGGAGATGTCAAATGTGATGAAAGCAACCACATGTTACAAGAGAGGGTAACACTTGAGGGATTTATCAGCAAAAACAGTCAGAGTGAAACTGGGGACAGTGGCACGGAAAGGTAGAAAATAAATGTTTTAAATAGAGTCAAAAAAGCATAACCAACAACAACATTAGAGCCATTGGTGCTTTGCTGTAGTGTCCATTAAGAGACGACAGAAATGCTCTCAATAATCCAGAACCCTGAAATAAGAGGAAGAAAGTATAATCGGCAAACTGTATTTATAAAGAGCCGTGTGTTCGGATGTTGACTATCTGATGGAACTTTTTGAGTAAAGCGAACCATCGCCCTTTTAGTGACGTACTTTGAACAAAACTATATTTATCTAAATTAGCCACTAGGGGGCAATCTAGGGAACCAGTATTTTTATGTCACACAAAACATGTTCATTGAATCCAGAATAAATGTCATGATTTACTCTTGTTTAGTTAGTTTATTCCTTGTTTTGTTACTTAGTTATTTATCCTAGTGTTGATTGTTTCCTAGTTTGGTCTTCAGTGTTTCATGATTTGTTTTGTAGAAGTGTTTCTTCTATTTTATTCCTGTCTCTGTGTGTTTCCCTCCAGTCCTGATTGCCCTCATTGCCTTCACCTGTGTCATTAGTCTCACCTGTGTTTGATTACCCCATGTCTATTTAGTCTCAGTGTTCCTTCCCTCTTGTTGTCAGATCATTGAATCAGAGATTCCCTCTGTTGTTTCCTGTGTCAGCTTCTTCTTTTGTGGCTCCCTGTGTTTTCTGACTTTGTGATTTTGTTGGACATTTTTTAAATAAGTTTTTGTTTGCCTTTGGCCTTTTGTTTAATAAATAGCTTTCTTTATTCTGCACTTTGGTCCACCTCCTTTAGTTTTTTTCAACACTCGTGACAATAAATATAAAGCCAAGATAAACTCAGTCACGTAGCAATCTAACGCCCGGGTGTTCAAAGTAAATCTAAAGCTATTTGATTAAATCTTGACATCAAGTTATTTAAAAGAAAAGAAAGATTGCAGAATAGGATAGGATCAGTTAATTCAGTTTGCTTTGTTTAAACTTTTGAATAGGATTAGGATAAATTTGATGCAACATTTTTGCGAAGTAGTTATGATTTTAAGACATTTTTTAAAATTAAAATTCGCACTAGAATGGGACTTCAGTGATGAGGTGCAAATTAGGGTCATAAATGCAAATGTTTGTGTTTTGTAGATTGTACTTTGTCTTCCCTTTGTGTCTCTGTCTGTAACTTTGTGTTTTTGCTACTGACTCGTGGCCAGGTCTCCATTCATCTATTATCTATAGTTCTTATCAGTGGCGGTTCTAGACCACTTTTACTGAGGGGCCCAGAACATTTTAAGCAGCTTACATTTCTTTTCCTGCATTCTGGTCAGTTTTGATTCACCAGTTACTGTCTTTTCTGCAGAACTTTAGGATTCTCATTTAGTCTTTTTGTCCAGTTTGTGTCTTATTTTTGTTTTCAGAGGGGTCAGTACAGTTTGATTGACTATCACACTTGCCTTGAGAGAGAGAGTCAGACTGACTCTCTCTCTCTCTCTCTCTCTCTCTCTCTCTCTGTCTCTCTGCCTACCTGCAGAGTTTTTTTCCCCCCACAACTAGACGGTGGGTGCGTGTCAAGCGCAGTGAGAAACACAGGCAGTGTAGCGTGGTCTGTGACTCCATAGTGTTTCTGTATAAGTATTTTCAAAGTAAAAGCCGTCCAGCGCTTCATACATTGATTGGTAACAATTTTTGCTGTCTTGTTTTTAAAAAATTACAGAGGTCCAGACTTCGGTGTCCTTATAGCTGTGTACGGCCATGCCTAAAATACTCCTGCTATATCTATGGAGAAAGTCAAACCAAATTATAAGGCACAGGGGGGGCCAAAGGGGGGACCAAGCTCAGTGTTACAGGGGCACTGGCCCCTGCTGGCCCCTCCCTAGAACCGCCCATGGTTCTTATCCTGTTAAAGGTCGCAGAGGAGCAGAGCAAACCACAGCTGTCACTTTCCAGATTGAGCGAGGTGTGCAGCACATCCTGAACTAGTTGTCAATCACAGGACTAACATACAGAGACAGTCATCCTCACATCTACTGGAAAATATAAAGTCATCACAACATGTCTTTACACTGTGGGAGGAAATGCCCCCACAGAGAAACAGCCACACACAGAAGGCCACACAGACAGCAGATTCACAGCAGAAAACTGTTTCCTGTAAGTGCCGACCACCCCACCACCCCACCACCTGCTAACCACATCACCACCAGCAGCACAATATATACCAATATTTTTTTCATGAATTGTCTTTCAGTGATTGATAACAGGCTTTGGGACTGCATACATTTGTGTAGGACTTTTCCCCGGATGGATGGATGGAATTTAATTGTGGGTAAATGTCTGAAATTTTGACATGCATCACAACAGCTCCATTTACAACATGAAAATAAAAGAAGACATATGCAGATACATGCAGAAACAACATTTCAAATATGGACAAGTGCAATGAATCAACACGAGCTGGGATGTGCAGATACAGTTGATTATGACTAATACTGGTTGTGTCTCTGACTAAACAGGATACCGTAGAGATGACATCTTAAGGAAATGATTTATACTCATATATATAGAATAAAAAGAGGAATGACTTTCTCTTGCATTGTTGAGACTTTTCCATCCACTGGATGTCCTCAGTGAGCTGTGTTTGGTTTTACAGGATGGAAGGGACTGGATCTGTCAGCTCCTCTGTTTCATTCACAGTTTGTTAAGAAGCCTGTGCAGTTTACTAGTTGACACTGTTTTAATCCCTTCTCTAACTTGTCTAATCCGCTCTGTATGCTTTGCTTCTTGTTCTGCTTGTGAACATGAAGACTCATCCTGTTGCATCCGTGCTAAAGCTTCTATTTTACACGACTTGCCCTTCCTTTGGCTCCATCTCTTTATTTCCACACTAAACGTTAACGTATTCTCTCGTATGACACACTCTCAGCGACGGACATTAATGCTTTCGACATACCTTCATGCATTTTGAATCTGTGGCCTCTCGTCACATTAGTACAATGTCTGGAATTCGAGAACTTACATTACGCAATTCACATCATTCGATCAATTGATATTTCACTCGAGACCCATTTTAGACACATTTAAAAGCCAGATGTGAACTGCAGTTAAACTCAGCTGAAATCTAGGCAACACTTTTGATACATCTGGACACAAGATTTCACGTCTTAGCAGGGCCTGAGTGGGGATATAGGATAAGATGGAATCAACCACATGTTGCTATTAGACAGATTTGACGGTCTTAATTTGTTACAAATACTTGTCAGGTTTTTGTGACTTCTATGGAAATACTCTGACCTTCTCTCAGGAACAGAAACAGACTAAATACAATCACTAAGTCATGCCAACACTTCCTGTTTCCTTGCTCCTTTCTCTTCCCACCAGGAGTGCCTGGCCTCTCCTGTGCGACTTTTCCATTTGTATGATGGCGGTAATGATGCATAAAGAACTGCAGGGTTATGTAATCATTTGTTGCTGTTTTATCACTTTAAGCCCCATCTTGTTTATGACAAATGGTCATAAAAGGACTTTTTATGACTCTGTGGTGGCATCAGCCCCTCTATACGGAGTCACGGCTGCAGACAGGAACAGAATGAACAAACTGGTAGAGAAGGCCAGATTTATTCTGGGCTGCCCCCATGATCCTGTGGAAGTAGTGGGAGATAGGAGATAGGCAAAGCTATCATCTCTGGTGGAGAATGTTTCCCACCCCTGCATGGTACAGTGAGAGCAGCGGGCAGCTCCTTCAGAGGCAGGCTGCTTCACCCGCGGTGTGTGAAGGCGAGATACCGCATATTACTGCCTTGTATCCTCTAATACTTCTGTATATTATAGTTAATAAGTGCAATAACATGTTCAACTCTTATGGTAAATGGACTTGAGCTTGTATAGCACTTTTCTAGTCTTCTGACTACTCAAAGTGCTTTTGCACCGCATGTCACACCTACACATTCACACAGTGATGGCAGAGGCTGCTATGTAGTGTGACCATCAGAGGTATCTAATCCCAGTTATACACAGCTTGGGATTGAACCCTCGACCTTCCTGTTGAGAGATGACGACTCTAAAAACTGAGCCACAGCCGCTCCATGTGCACTGTGTGCATGATCGTATTTTCTGTACAACTGTGAATATTCAGACTACATTTGAAACAAATGCAGCCGTTTCTGCTCTGCAATTATTGATTTGTGCACTGTGTGCTCTTTGCTGCTGTAACACTGTAAATGTCACTGTTGTGGGATACATAAAGTAGTAAAAACTATGTGGCTTTAAAGTTTTGCGTGATTATGAAGCTACGGTTCAAGAATGCATGTTTAAAGTTTGGTCTACTGCACAGTCACATGAGGTTTAAGATTTGGAGCGATGCGAGAGCATGACTTGCTCATCTTTCTCACAAAGACGCTACATGTAGCAGCTTCTCTGCTGATGTGAATCCGTCACATCTGGTCAGAAATGACGGCATCATCAGGTGATATATGACCATCCTGTTATCTTCAGAGAGATGACACCTAGCAAAAGACTATTTTAATGTGATGGTTTACAGACCCTTCAGCCCTTAGGCTCATTCCAAATATGCCTCTTTCTGTTTCACATGTTACAGACATGCTACAACAAGGTGGCACCGTCTTTGGCGCCGCAGTGACTCAGAGGGGTCTCCTTTGAGAGTAAATGTACTCAAAGCAGATCCTCGGCGCCGTCCATGAGGGGTATTTTTAACCACATGTGAGTATATTCATCTACACATCTGGTATTTGATAATGAAGTCACTCCTTTGACTCCTATACCACAATTAGTGTGTGATTCATACTCATAAGAGTCATCACTGTTGAAGGGTTTTATTGTAACACTGATATATTGTTCTACTCGACACTTTATACATCCAGTCTGAGCAGGGATGACTGCACACTAAGTATGTGTTTGTTCACCTCTCTCTGTGTGTGTGTATTGTTTAGTGACTGCAGGACATTCATCAGATGTTGTTTTCTGATTTTCTGCATGTATAGTCTTTTGTCTGACTCGCCCGGACTCTACACTTTAGTTCTGAGGAGTAAACACATCAATGAAAACTAAATATTGTAAGACACAAGTTCAACATTTGGGCTACACCTTCTTTGGTTTTTCAGAGCCAACATGAACATTTTTCTTGACCATATTTTGACAAAGATGTGTTCCATGTTCAACTGGATGTATAGACATTTTACTGCTATGTTTTATTTTTTACATTATTATCTACTGCATTTGTTTTCTAATTCTAGGACGCCTCATCATGCAGGCAAAGGGGCGATTGATGAAACTTTTTTAGCCGTTCAGCTACTCTGGATGTGTTCATATCGGTTTGATGTCGGTAAATGTAAATTGTCGCTTTAAAATAAGGAGACGTACAGGATGAGAGGACTGAACTGGAGAAAGCAGAAGACATCAGCAAACGATTGTGCTTTCTTGTGTTGCATCCATTGAACCTGTGATGATAATTGAGATGCGAGAATAACCTCTACAAAAACAGACTCGTATTTATCAGAAGAAAATGATGAGCAGAGACCGGAGTGTTTGAAAGTAAAGGCACACGCTGAATAAGACATTTCTTTAGGTTGTTGTCTGAATGACTCTTGAATCACAGTTAGCCTTAAAGTCCCTGCTCTGTTATCTTGTTTACTCTAAATGGTTCCATAGTTTACTAAAAACATCGTGCAGTGATGAAGAAATATTACAATTAGGAAATATGGAAAAAGACCAATTACTGAATATTAACCAGACGTAGGCTATTTTTGTAATAGACTTCTATATGAGCAGACCAAGTGGCTACCTCCTCCAGCGTTGAAAAATGAAGCCAATACGAAAGTGTAAAAAACTGCACTTCATTGTGTGACCACTTGAGGCTTTCTGCAGAAGCCCAGGAAATCACATACACACCCGTGGTGTAGGTGCATGGCTGAACTTATTAACAGCCCGCACGGTGTAGCTGTTTGTCAGTAGAGTTAAGTCCCGCCTCAGCTCCAACTCTTTGCTTGCCGTTAGGTTGACTGAAAGTTAGGTTGAGACAGCATTTGCAGAATGCCATCGAGGGACTTAAAAAAAACCTTCAGTAATCAATGAAGTCACTGAGGCTTTGTCCATGATTATACAGTCGATGGAGCAGAGTTTTCTTTGTCACATGCTGGCCTTTAGAAAAAATTCAGGCTAAGGGGACTTCTGTATCGGGGTCACTTCTGAAGCCAAGAGGCAACATCCACTTCTTATATATATGGGGCAGCTGTGGCTCAATTGGTAGACTCAGTCGTCTCCTCCTAACTGGATGGTCGGGGGTTCAATCCCCAGCTGCCGTAGCTACATGTCAGATGTGTCCTTGGGCAAGACACTTAACCTCAATTTGTTCCCGCTGCATCGTCGGTACATTATAAAAGTGTATGATTAGTTAATTCTGATTTACATAGAAACCTTTTCCATCAGTGTGTGAAAGGGTGTGAATTAGTAGTTGTGACCTTTGGTGTAAAAGCACTTTGAGTATACAAGCTCAAATCCATTTACCATTTACACTCTGCTTTTTTTCGTGCTAATGTGATTATACTTAACTAGCTATCTCTCATTTGTCACCAAACATGGTGCTTACTTTAATTAAACCCAGTTGAAAAGGAAGCAGGGTCTCCTAACACATTCAGATGTGAGTGATGGATAAATGTATGCCTAAAGAATATAGTGAGAGTGAGTACTGGAGGTCCTCTCGCCCTGTGGACTGTGAATACGAAGTCAGTGGACCTGGAGCTACATTAGTGTGGTCTGATGGTTCATAGGAAACCTAATAAACACTAAACAGTTGAATTGGAAATGAGGCAAAAACAGCAATAACCTGTGAAACCTGGAAGAGAGTATGACTTGACTTATGTGTGCTGCCTTTTACAGGCAGTTAGACAGTTCATCATCCTACACCGCCTGGCACTCACTGTCTGTTTGAGTTGGCACAGTGTGGCCCAACAGGATTCAAATAGTAAAAGAAGGGTAGATACTCTGTTAATTCATTTTAAGTCATTTTTCATTGGTTTGACATTCAGTGATTAAGTCAAGGCAAACTGAGATGGCTGCAATATGACACGTCTGCTGAAACTGAAAAAATCAGAAAATAAGAGGAGACAAAACAAAAGGAGTAACCATGAGGTGATCAACCGGGAATACACAAATGTAAGATGTACTGTAGCGTTTGACGTAATGAACTGACACAGAAGGGAAGGCACACAGAGACCTATCCTGCATTCATGCGGTGTCGGACAAATCGGAAAAACGAGTTTCCGAGTTGTAAAATGCACACGAAGCCTGCTCAAGTCGGAACAACAACTCAGAAACTCCCCCCAAAAAAATGAGGTGCCCGACTTCCCGACTTGACTTACATTTCACAGATCTTCTTCGTAGCATCAACACTTTTTTGTGCCGTTGTTACAACCTTCTGACTTTCCGAACTGAAATCACATGAACCCACTGAAGTCGGAAGAATGACTTCCCAACTCGCAAACTTGGACCACCCGAGCAGCACATGAATGCAGCATTTATGCACAATGAGGTAATCAGACACAGGTGAGAGTAATGACACAGGTGAAGACAATCAGGGCGGGGCACACAATCACAAAGATAGGGAAAACACACATAAAGACAGGAAGTAAAACTTATACAAGAAAAACCAGGGCCTAGAACTACAAAATAAAACAGGAAACGCTAAAAACTAAACTCAGGAATAAAACAGTACAACTGTCTGTCTGTCTGTCTGTCTGTCTGTCTGTCTGTCTGTCTGTCTGTCTGTCTGTCTGTCTGTCTGTCTGTCTGTCTGTCTGTCTGTCTGTCTGTCTGTCTGGCTGTCTGTCTGTCTGTCTGTCTGTCTGTCTGTCTGTCTGTCTGTCTGTCTGTCTGTCTGTCTGTCTGTCTGTCTGTCTGTCTGTCTGTCTGTCTGTCTGTCTGTCTGTCTGTCTGACAAAACGACTGTATTTGACCCTCAACTGGACCATAATTTCAAAGGTGAACATGACGCTGTATTAAGGAAGACTCAGAGCTGCCATATGAGAGCATGAACTATTTTAGAAAATGTTACCTGTGGCTAGCTTCCTCATAGACCACATCTTTATTGTCTGATATTAATCCTACAGTGTTGACAGCGTTTGGCTCACAGCGGCAGTTTTGGCTGCTCCGTCCTCAGAGATGTTTCATATTGAGGTGAATTCCCCAGATTAAAACCTCTGCTTACATGTTTTCATTTAGTTTTGTATCCAAAGCATCAAGTCATCTGTGTTGGTTATAGCGAGGCGCTTTTCAGACACCTCAAAGTCAGATTTTCCAACCTCTCAGCCAAGATGATTAACCCAGCCCGAGATACCTTTCATTTAGGATGCTATGAATGTTTTGCAGACAGATAGCTCATTTTGGCACAGTGGTGGCTGTTTTTTTTTTTGCTTGTGTGCGAGTGAGCATACATTCCTTCAGTGTGTCAGGTTGGCTTCCCCCAAAACTGACCCATTTCAGACCTAGAGGAGGAGGAGAACTGATTAGGGGTCCTGGCAGGGGGATTATCATGCTGGGTCAGACTGTACCCTGCTGGTGTCCTCTGAGGAATGCAGGCCAATCAAAAAGTGAGCCCATCAGTCAGCCAGTCAGCCGCTCGCACACAGACACAACCCATCTGCCCGTCAGGCTTCTCTCAGGGAGGCAGTCATAAGATCAGCTTGACTTTCTATCACCTACACTGTCTCTCTCTCTCTCTCTCTCTCTCTCTCTCTCTCTCTCTCACACACACACACACATTCAGCATGATCATATCTGTGCTCGATGACATTAAAGATGTTTAACCTCCTCTTATCTGTTGACTTGTTTTGTCTATTTAACAGTGACGGTATTCATGAAAAATGGCCAAACCAGGTCATCTGAGAAAAGAGTTTTAGTATTTGAATACGGGGGAGAAAAGTTCCCTGAAGGAGATGGAGCACTGGCTCTGGCGCTGAGTTACAGCCACATATAGAATTAGTGAAACAGAAATGTTAGGAGTTGGAAACAAAGAGCTGAGAGTGACATCAGGGAGCGGAGAGGGGAGAGGAATGAAGTAGTTGAAAAATGTCTAAATACACACACCTGCTGCAAGCTACTGTTCAGACACTTCTAAACCACTAAGTGCTAAACCATAAATACAAGCTGATAATCTCACTGAATATACACAGTACAAAAACTACAGACGACAGCTATAACGAGCTGTCATTGGGTTTTAATGTCTCATAAGGAAGAGGAAAACCTTGTTATAGACTCAATTACAGATGAGCCCTCACAGGCTTCAATTGAAATCACAATGAATCAGTGCTTAACTTTGCAAAGGGTAAAAATGCATGTTGAGGTATTAGACAGCCTGAGCGGAGGCAACTCTAAGTCCAATCACGTTCAAGTCAAACTGAAGCACAGTGTTGCTTCTCCTTATCTGAGGAATAAAATCCATTCTACATCTGCACACAAATCATAAATGGTGGTTTTGAAAGGCTGTCGTAACGGCCTCCACCCTAAGCAAACTGAGGCTAAAAACATGGAGATGAAAACAAAGATTTCAGGTTTAAACCCAGAGCTTTATTTACATACATTACCCCCAAAAGACTCAAAAGATAAAGAACAAACTGACACAAAGACACACACTCAAAAACAGATTCTGATGCAGACTCACACAAGGGGCAGAGTACAAAAAGGCAGTTTTATTCAAAGTAAATCCAAAAAGCCAGAGCAAACAAATCCAGAGGAGTAGGCAAAAGGCTGGGTCAAAAAGGCAGGTAAAGTCATACACTGAGAAACGCTGGGAAGAGGTAACACTGAGGATTACACAATGAACTGGCAACATGCAGGAGGGAGGACACATGAGGATTATTGCTGCATTCATGAGGTGTCGGACATATCGGAAAAACACGTTTCCTAGTTGCAAAAAACACATGAACACACTTATCGTCTGTATGTAGTGTCACAAACCTAAGACGACAAAAAGGGACCAGAGACAAAAAAATAAAAAGATGGGAAGGTGCAGAGCCAACCACGTAATTGGCAGTCGCTCTCTGCACCTTCCGAAAAAACTAACTTAGAAATAAACAAGAGAGACTTCTGAGAGAAAACAAGAGACTGAAAACAGCCTTTCAGAAGGTCTGTTGGTTACGAAAACAATTCAAATGTCTTTGTTTCACACCAAAATCTCTCACCAATACTGTTCAGACTGTTTCTGTCTTTAACTGAGAGGCTGTGAGACCAGCAGATCAAAAAAGAGACTCTCAATGAAAGACTGAGAGAGACTACAGAGGATAACAGGACTGACCGTTAAAGGTGAAGTCTTTGTTGCCCCCCTCTTTACAAACACCTCAGTGTTGACATCAAATATTCATTAAGTGTTGTGTTCATGATCATCCTTCAAAAGATTGTCCAATGTTAACTTTCCTTTCAGCTCTGTTCAGGTCCGAAGGGAAATAGAAGAATGTTGAATTTGAGGACATTTGACTTTTTCTCCATATGGTTTTCACGACTGGAAAATTGTTTTTCCAAGATTTTAAAGACGCGTGGGAACATTTTATTAGCTATTGTTGTATCTAAAAAACACAAGAAAGCGTATCCATCCAGGAAGACCCTTTCAAATTTTTTGTACAACTCCTGTATTCAGTTACCTTCTTGTGCAACTGTCAGGAACAATTTTTTATTTCTGTGCTTTTTTATGCCTTTATTTAGAGACAGGACAGTGGATAAGAGTCAGAAATCGAGGAGAGAGAGAGAGAGTGAGGAACAACATGCGGGAAAGGAACCACAGGTCAGATTTGAACCGCCCCTTGGAAGACTATAGCTTCCATACATGGGGCGTGTGCACTTACCACTAGGCTCAATGTTGTTTTAATAACTTTGAGAAAAACATTATTTTACTGCTGGTTGATTTAATCTCTTATGATTCTAAGCAGAACAAACACTCATCTTCTCAAGTGGCTTCACATGAACAGTTAGTGGCTGTACAAACACCTGCACTGTAAACTCAGTGGGCTTGTCTGTCAGAGCCAAAAACACTAGCAGGGAGCCATCTCATGACATTTCCCACCTGCTGGGGGTGACAAGCCGTCGCTGCAGTCCTTTGAGTCCTGGGATGCGAAACCTATTTTCCCCCAGCAGGACGCCGCTTCCCTCTCTTTCATCCGCCTCGCTCTGGAAATGAGAATGACGTTCCATTAGCGAGGGGAAAGAATTCTCCACCTTGGCGAGTGAGAGGTGCAACGCAGAGAGCCAATTGCCTAAATGAAATTCCAGTATGTGATGAGTGGGAAGTGAGAGGCTTGATGGGGAGCCAGGACTGTGCAGCTGCAGGCTTGTCTCCTGAAAAAACTACGAACCCCCCCAATGTTCTGTTTCATTCTGCAGCCTGCTTTAGGATCTGAAAGTACTGGATGGAGTGGAGCAGGTCTGGTGCTCAGTGAGCTGTGTTGTCTGCTTACATGTAGCTCTAGACACCTACATCACTTCCTTAATCACATAATCAAATCGTCTATTGCTCTCCTAAGTAAACAGAGGATGTTGTACTCAAAGCACAGCCTGTTGTCAGTAAGGGAAATCTTTGGCAGATATGGGAACAACCTAGAAGAACTTTGTGTGTGTGTGTGTGTTCATGGTCATATCTCACAGGAATAGACATATTACTCTAAAGTAAGGTAGGTCCCTTGTCGTCAGGGTGATAATGTCTTTTCCTGCCTAGCTACAAGATGAAGGCTCTTTTATCTGTGCAGCCACTGGAAACCTCATTTCCTGGTCCAGATTTCTTTCCAGAGAAGTCGGACCACTCACCGCACAGCTGCCAGCGCTGAGTCTGCAGGGAGACGTGAAGAGGATTGAGGGAGGGACAAGAAGGAAGGAAAAAAAAGTCCTGGGATGGAGATAAGTGGAAGCAGGGATAAAGGGGAACGCTTATGTTTTGTCAAGTTTACACTTCTGCTTAAATGTTAATTGGAAAGAAGTTCCAAAGTGACTTCATTTGCATAATTTAAGGTATAAAATCAGAATCTGGGTTGTGTAAATAACAACGCATATGACCATTAGTCTGAAGCATGCATAACTTCTCATCATTAAGGCTCCGAGGCCTCTTCAGCCGCTTATATTACTCATATGACAAACATCTTTCCCCCCAGACTTCACAGCTGCTTTCTGTTTAGATACACGCTTTAGATTGTGTTGTTTCTCATGTGAAAACTTAACCAGCAGCAGATTACCCCACAAAGGACAACAAGACTTAAACTGTGTCTCAATTTATGTTCTTCCCTGCTGCTTACACTTGCATTCTTTGCATGAATGAGTATTTTCTCACTAAAAATTGCGACAAAATACATTACACTGAAAGTTTCGGGCTAGGTCCTTTTTTTCTGCAAGCTGATTAGTGGCGCACAACGCCAAAAACGTTCAAAACTAATCAGCATCGTTAAGATACTTTCTAAATAAGGGACAAAGCTTTCTTTCAACCCTGAGAAAGGAAGAAAAATAAACTCTATCATTGAATCATTCATATTGAAGTGTGTACAATAACTTTAATCTACCTTTAAAAAACTGTCTGCTGCTTTATAGACATTTCTTTAACAAGGTTAGGTAATGGGAAAGTATGCATGACTTGTTGGTCCAGTTGTGTAATGACCTGGTTTGGCTATTTACAAAATAAGAATCCAACCCTGTCTCAATTCAGGGACTGCATCCTTCAGATGCATCTGAAGACCGAATACGTCACAGCAGTGCATCGAAGGTTGTCCCACATTAGGACAACAAATGTGTCCTCCTTTCTGCTTTCCCTGGCCAACGAAAGAGCCATCCTGTGCATCCCTTGTGGCCCGAGATTCATTGCACGCCAAATGAAACATGCAGAAGGACTCTCAAGCGGCCGAGTATTACACTGTTATAAGAAAGGAACTGGTTTCCACTTAATCAAATCACGACCAAAACTAATATTGATAAAGAAAAGGGGCCTTAATACTTCAAAATATCTTTAAAATAATAGTTTAAGTTGTGTTATGCAAGTCATGGTGGCTAGTTCTGGTACAGCTGCCTGCCTTAGGGGTTGCTAAGTGACAAGTGTGGCGCTTAACACCCCAGAAATAGTGGGGTGAGGTCAGGGACAGCTGGTGATACTGTGGACCAGAACGACTTATTTCAGTTTGACCCGAGAGGTCTGCGTAGGTTACAAATGATTGGTTCTTCGAAGGATGCTAATCCAGAATTCAGACAAGTCTTGTGCACTTCTTAAGAGCTTGGAAAATCTGGACAATTCTAATTGCCAATGGTGGCCATCTTGGGCCCGCTTAGCATCTACGCAGATGACAATGTACTTGCCAGTACGTCACCTCAGCACAGCTATTCCCCTCCAAGATGGCAGCCATGTTGACGTATTTCTCCTGCGAACAGCAGCAGCCCAAGCAGGATGTACATGTATGTGATCTTTCTTAGCCTCAAGTGCAAAAACAACTATGTTGTTCTGACGAGAAGCTGAGAAGAAGAAGCTCCCACTGTACTTCAACGGTGGCTTATTGATTTATTTTGACTGTCGAGATGCATACATTACAGTGCAAACCATTCTTTGGCAAACATACAATACAAATGTCATGATAGGTACTTTAATATCCACGTTGACCACTGGTGAAGGGAACAGTGTAGGTTAAGCATGTTCAGTCTTGCAGAGCAGTGCATTCCATTGACACTTTTAGGTGGGAATAAAAAGAGAGGGAACTATTACAAAAATAAAAAAGAACAAGGAACTAATAAAACCGATATATGAATATGCTCACAGTGCTTTGACAAGCCAAACGTGGGGACATTTGCCAAAGTACACTTAAGCCTTTACACACGCTCATTCATACACAAAGTTTATGAAAATATATGAAAATACTGAAATCAGTAAAGCAGACACACATAGCAGGAAGTGAATAGGAAGTGTACATACATGTGTTGTTTTAGAACTCACAATCAGGAAGTAAACATGGTTTGATGTAGAACCTGTCCCATACATTTAAACACATGATATGATACCAATTTACCAGTGCGACTGCCAGCTCCATAATCCATCTGGAATCTGAACAGAACTTTCCGGAGAGTCTTATTTCTGTTTAGTGACAGATGCTCGCTCAGGACGTTACCACATAAAGAAAACAATGGAAAGGAGCTCTGCAGCTGCTTCACTGTAATTAGAAGCAAAGCAAAACAGGAAACATAAATGTGACTCATGTAACACTGAAGCGAGCCAGTGCACGGGGTGTAATGAGTGGCATTTGTCTGTGTACAGAAACACATGAATCAGGGGAGTAAATCTGCCTCACGACAGCAAGATGGTGGAGCTTTGCGTTGATTGACACAGTATCCCGATCATCAGAACCCCTCCCCCGGCCTTACCCTTGCTCCCCCTCTCATATGGCTTCCATTACAGTGGAATGAGGGTCAGAGCTCTGCACACATGCTCTGCTTAAAGACGTCATCCCGCTCTCAAAATCTTTAACATGAGCAGGGAGTGCATTCCTAAACTGTTTGGAAATATCCAAACTCTGTACACACATGGGCAAAAACTTAAAGAGGGAAGAGGTGAAAACAAAGTGGATCCTCGACAAAGGAATGCATGCAAGCATGTCCTCGTCTACAGTGAAGCTAGAGAGCTGCAGAAGAAGAGAGTTACGGTAACGGTCCTTCAGTTGTGTGCATTCTGTATAATAAAGACTAAACATGAATAAAAACAAGAATCTGTGAGCAGGCCAGAAGGAGAATACTGCTGTGGTAGAGCTCGCAGTACCAAAGGCTAAATCCTGACCTCAATACAACATTCATACATAGTTTCATAGATAGACACGTGCTGTTATGTCGTTTTTGAAGTAACTAAATCATACATTTGGCTTTACCAGACTGAGGAAAATACTGGGACAAAATTGAAAACATTACAGTGGTAAAAAAATGGTTAATCTTTCACTGCTTTCTGAGAGCAAAATGAAACTTGAAAAGGAGCACTAACAGTGCAAGAGCCGGTTTGAGTCCTGCAATGGGGAGCACTGCACCGCTCCACCTCACTCAAGTTCAGGACACGCCAGCAGAGACGATGCACAAGTTGACTAACAAGTCGTCCACGGAGAGAGGAGCAGGAATCAGTAGACATCTCTTTTGCATTACAAACATTTTTGTAGGGCTTCACATTATCTTCATATGTAAGCATTTGTATACAAAAAGGGAGGAAAGAAACAAAAATACATATTCATAACATGATATCAAGCACCTTGGATTAAAAGATGAAGTACATCTATTAATAAAAAGTCTTTTTTTCAAAGGAAACCCTCCTCTCAGTTGTGATTTATCATAAAAAGGCATATACTGAGTGTATATAGGTTGCTTGGCATACAAAAGACAATACTTTGAAGGTTTGTATTTAGTGATTAATTCATAATAAAAAGGGGAAAAATAGCACCAGTTTTCGGCATCTCTAACCTGAGAAATTTTGTGAGACAACAAATGGCTGCCGCCTTTTCAGTATACTTCCCTTTCCTGCTTGTTGACGTCGTGTGGCCCTGCGTTCTGTCGCCAAGAGTTATTCGCAGGAGAGCAAACCAGGTGGCTGTTTTACTTCAGGAGCCTCAGTTGACTCCAAGCAAGGAGAGGTTTGTTCCTCTTGTTTAAAGTCCGCCTATTCACTCGTCAGTCCATCCCCATGGTTCAGATATAAATCCATTTAGTGATTGGTGGCTGGTTGACAATCCAACCATGCCTCAGGCTGTTTGCCTAGGTGGGCAACAATCCAATGAGAATAATAAGATCCCCCACCCTCCCCTGATCAAAGCAGGAAAATTCAAAACAAAACAAAAAGTGAGGCTGTTGGGTCTGTGGAGGCTGCTGGTGGCTGTGGATGAGCACACCTTCATGAGTCTCATCCTCTCTGGATGTCCACAAAAGTGTGTTTGTCTGGGAGTCCTGAGGGTTATTCGTGGTGGGTTTCTGTTTTTTGCTGCGTTGCAACATGTTGATGTTGGAGGCACATCGGGCAGCAGGAACCTTTTAGCTTAACGGGCCTTTTGCACTCCACCGGTGGACAAGACTCCACGAAGCACGTCACCTGAGACTCCTGCAGAGAGGCACAGAAGGGAGAACTGGTCAATCAATCCTTTTAGATATGAAAAAATACAGTGCTTTGTTTGAGAGCGGACAACTGTCCTGCTCACTGTATATTCTGCCTGCCTAGTTTTAGTAATTGTCTCATAACAGGGAGGCATAGTAGGTGCAAGGAAATAAGAAAATAAACCCACAAAAGACAGGTGTGTTATCAGGTGTGGGAGGTAAAGAGAGGGTTAAGAAGATCAGAGGAGGATTGGTTAAGCTGCCAACAGTTGGCATTGACAAAGTGAGAGATAAAGAATGAAAGGAGGAGAAGTGGCCGGCACACACGAACACAGTGAGGAGACACCGGTGCCAGGTGGAGAGAGATGCCAAGAGGTGCAGGAGGAGGAGGTGAAATACTGTCAGGTGAGCCAGACGGAGAGAAACTGGGACATTTAAACTGGGCAGACTGCTCATGTTTGAAAGCTTTTGATGGACAGTCTGTGCTCATTGAAACACAGTGAGATAATTGTATATGCCCAGCTTCTCAGAGTGGGGAGAAATGAGTGGATTAAATACAGTGTACATGTGTTTGTGTGGTGCGTAAACCATTCGTAGTGCATATTGATTTATATGTTGAACTTACTCTGCATTCACATGTGGTGCAGGAGTCTTTCTTCCACCGCTCTCCATCTGTGCGCTCACGTCCCTCGCTGTCAGTGCAGTCAGTCTTACTCAGACGGGCCTCAAGTCTTTTAATCTGCAGAGAAACAAGGACAGTGACATGATTACTCTGGATATGTGGAACCCTGCATATAAAGACATGTTGATCTTTTTGGATTAACTCTGGTTTCTTTTACATGTACTGTATGTTACCACCTTCTGTGCTTCAGGTCTTTGTCGTAATCTGTTATATTATTTCATGTTTTTAAAGACGTATAGAAGGTGAATGGAGCTCTGTGTTTATTTGCACATAAAGTGGGAAAGCGTGTTACCAGGTGATCACTGGATACATTTGGAGATGCCTTAATGTGGTCAGGTGTGAACAGCTGTTCTTACAGCTACACAGGTATGATCAGTCAGGAAACATTGCTGGTAACAGATATTCAACCTCTCTCGATCTCTCTTTGTGCTTTCACAGCCACATTTTTCACTCGACTTTATCTGGAGTTTCTCCTGCCAGTCCTTTAGTGTTTTTTCCGCAGAAACTCTGAATGAGCTGATGTGAGAACACAGTATGATATAACCCGGAGAATTCACCTCGAGCCGGGGGGGGTGACGTTTATTCTCTGTATTCTGTGCACGGACTGAACACGCGACCAGTAAGATCTCAGTGCACGCTATTAAGTGGCTGCTTTATGTTTTCTTTTCTCCAGTAGGTTCTTCTCCACTCTTGTTGATATTCTGATTCTGTTGAACTATACATAGCATTGATATAAAGAGCATATACATTTTTCTGATTGTTTTGCCACAATTCACTTACATTGTAAACACTGACACCCACTCTGACACGAGGAGGAGGCGGAGCTTGTGGTCAGTGACCATGTGAGGCTCTTCTCTGAGATTTAGATTGAAACATGCAGAAGACACAGGGACTGAATCTGAGCTTTTGTCTGTCACAAATCACAATCTAATGCTCCTTTTACTTACCAGGCACTGTGGTGAGTGGGCTCAGAAATCAGTGTACTACAACCAAACGTGTGTATTTAAACCAGTGATGACGGTATTACAAAAAACCCACGTCATGGCAGAACGTAACACCCAGCTGGTGTTAATACCGGTTTACTGCCCACCTCTACTCTACAGTCAAATCTTTGTCAAACCTCCCTGTTAGGTTTAATTCAGAATCAGAGACTGTCTCTCTGCAATCGACTCGTACGTAGAGAAAACAAGTCAAAGAGAAATGTCAAGCAGGGGAACTTGGCAACAAACAAAGGAAACAAATGTGCTCCCCTCACCTGCTTTCGTAAACTAGTGATGGTCTTCTGCATGTCGGAGACAAAGTCCTGGAAGTCGCTGATTGAGGGTTCAGTGCTTTTCCTGGAGGTCACAGTAACATTTACAGGACTCTTTGCAGCTTCCTCCGCAGGGCTGCAAAGACAAAATGTACAAAGCATAAAAACAAGTACCAAGTGAACTATTTAGAATATCATTTCAATGTATTAGATATATTTCTATTATTTATTCATGTTTATTTGTTTATTCACGGTTCTCAAGGACCATTTCATTTCATCTCGTCTCTAAACATGAATCATTCAAACATTATTTTCTCATGTTTCTCATGCTGTTACCCGTTCTCCTGGACGCTGCCTGGTCCCTCCTCTTTGTAGCTGTGCTCCGCTGACCTGCGTCCTCTGAAGTGGTACGACAGGGCGTTGAATTGACCCTTAGTTCTGCAGTCTGTTGGATTCAAACACAAAACAACACAGTGTGTCTCAGTAACTGAAGCAAAACAATCACTAACATTACAATAGAAAAACCTCATGTGGCTTTTCAGGATCATGTTTTGTGTTCTTGTTCAACATAATAAATCACAATTAATTCAAGCTCAGCGACCTCCCACAATAAAAGAAAATCCTTTCCAGGTTAAAAGATTGTAAATATTTTCCTTTTACACAAACATAATTGCAGCAAAATGCACATGCAGTCATGCAATAAACAGGAAACCATGACTGGTGCTGAAGCCACTTTCTTTCTGCTTCAAAGTGCTGATCTCAGACTGAGGCTTCTTGTGTTACCTTGCATCAGTCTCACACTCTCGTCGCTGTACCCACATCAAACAGAATAACACACACAAACACAGAACACTGCTCACGGCCCAGTGCACACCTGGGGCCTGCTGAGAGTCAGCAAAGAGCACCAAGAGAGTCCACAAGAAACACGAGACGGGACAGATGAATAGAATCAGACCCCGCAGTCAGGAGAGTATCACTGCTATCTATAAAAGTGAACAGCGGGCTGCTTGGCCTCAGAGAGCCTTTGATTCGACAGAGTCTGTAAAAGACAAAGACTATCTAAACACAACAGGACTTCCTATCTCACGCCGACAGACACACAGGAGCTCTGGCTCGTACCCTGTTGTGCTGAATTCTAGCACACATACATTCCTCTCGTACCAACAGAGGACTGTGTGACTGCAACAAACAAGAGAGGACCTCTGTTCTGGTCATTCAGGAAACACATCAACAGAAGAGTCAATCTATTTATTTTAGGCTCTTTTCCCCCATCATCTTACTGCAAATGTGTTTGATTCTAGTTTTTAAAGACGTCGTCTTTAGAGGGGACTTCATGTCTGACTATCAAAGGGTATTGTGGTATTGTCTTCATCGTTTCCTTTAATGACGCTTTCTTTGATCCTTCAAAATGTAGAACTTTACTTTATTAATTTAAACATTTATATGAAATACATCTAACAACAAATTTCAATTTTACACAAATATGTCGGTTTAACAGACTTCTAATTATAAATGGTAAATGGACTTGAGCTTGTATATTTCTTTTCTAGTCTTCTGACTACTCAAAATGCTTTTACACCACATGTCACACCTACACATTCACACACTGGTGGCAGAGGCTGCTATGTAGTAAGACCATCAGAAGTAACTAATCCCATTCATACTCCGCCGACTAAGCAGCGGGAGCAATTTGGGGTTGAGTGTCTTGCCCAAGGACACATCGGACATGTTGCTGCAGGAGCGGGGGATCGAACCCTCGACCTTCCGGTTCAGAGACGACGACTCTAAAAGCTGAGCCACAGTTTATACATTCAAAAGCAGCTATGTGTTAGTAAACTTGAGCCTGAATGAAATGTGGCTTTGTCAACTGAAATAACAAACTGTCACATCAAAATGTTTTCTAAGTGATTCAGCATTACTTTTGGTTGAGGGAATTGCTCTAGGAGCTTGTTTAATGAAGCAGTAATGGAACAGGCTCTTATATAACTTATTTAATATTTGCTAGAAAAAGTACCCGATCAAGTATATCCCCTCAGAATGAATGCATTGCCCCTCACACACACAAAGATTGTTGTTCTAAGTGTCTGAGAAATTACAAAAAATGATCCTACAGCAGTAGACTCCTCTGTTAAAGATGAATGTGTTTTTTTTGTATTAGCCTTTGCATTACTTATTTTAAATCCATCAAACTTCATTGACAAAGACAGACTATAAACTCTTGTAGAAGACACTGGTGCTGTTCTTCAAGCATAGATAACATGTTAACTTCATGATTGTAAGACGTCTGAAAGCCCTTTATAAAGGTCAAGAGACAATGAGCGTGTTTGAAACAACATACATTAGAGGTTTTTTTAAAACTTCAAGCTACTTCAATCAAGTTCCTCACCAAAGTAATGAAGTTTAGTCCATTTTTATTCCTTAGATTATCTTTTGAAATCTAAGCTATTCTCATTCCCGAGAGGTCTTTTCTTAAATGAATGCTACAAGCGGTCCCCAGAACCACAGTCACCTGTGACAGGGTCAACCTCTGCTCTTTGATTAAAACAGCAGGGGCTGCCTCTTCATTCATCTTCTTTTTTAACTTTGTTAGCTTCACCCGTGGCTCAGATGTTTTTAAACGTCCAGGACTTCATTAAAAAATACCGCCTCTACCACTACACTTAACCAGAGCAGTCTGTAGAGCACAACACTGGTTAATGTTTGAACGTAGGGACGGAGGAGGTTGGACTATCTATCCAGCAGAGTCACAACGACTCATTATTTTATGGTTCAAGCGACTCTATTAACAAGAATGAAAACACTTTTGTCAGAAGGAAGAGCTGACATTCTTGAAGCCACAGAAAGATAAATCCAATCACTGTTTCTTTACAGTCTAACCTCATTAAAAAACAAGAGGTGCTGATTCCTGACTCAAAGTTTTTTTCTTCAGCTCTTCCAAAGTTCACAGCGAGTCAAGTGAGTTTACACTGGGTGACATCTTTTGGACGTGAGTCATACAGACAGGAGTGCTGTCGAGTTAATTGCAGTAAGAAGAACCTTGTTCCTTTCGAAAGGCGGATGTTCTAAATTGCAGCTTGTAACAGGAGATTATGGTGAGCCAAGCTGCCCTTAAGGAATATGTTATCAAAGGGAAACAAAGCGTGACGACGTCGTGTGGCTCTAATTTCACTCAGCACGGATACTGAACCAATGAAAACCAGTGAGAGACATCGCTGCAACTTCCTGAGCTGTTATGCGTTCACTCGTAATCAAAGAAGGAATATGTTTAAGATGAGTCCATCATTTAAAAGACGTGACTGTTTGAACTGCTTGTTCTGGGACTCTGGTAATTGTTATAATATGTGATTTGTCCTCCATCCCTGGAGCTCCTCTCACCTTCACAGCAGTCCTGCCACATTCGCAGGTCAATCTGAGGGACGTCGTCACAGCTGCTGTAACCATGAGGCAGCTCGGCCACACTGAAGACATCGTGCTGGATGCGTGTGATGTTGTCGCCATTGTCACAAAGAACCCGTGTCAGGGAGGCCTGCTTCAACTGAGTCAGCTGGGCAGGAGTGAACACACCTGGGTTTTCATACCAGAACCTGTAAGAGGATGACCGGAGAAAGAAAAAAAAGAGACAAGATGGAGGAAAAGTCAGTTTCACCTCCAGCTCTTCACATGAGTTTAATGTTTTAATCAACATGATTCCTTAAAGTTGAAAAGGTTGTATATCCAGTTCATTCTATTTCAGTCAGGAATACTCTCGTCATAGATTTAACCATTTACTGCACTTATGGTTTGTACAGTTGTATTTGGCGGTATTGGTTCTGCTCTAGGCTCTCAGCAGGATCAGTGCAGCTTGCCACAGATTTTGCTGAGAGCGTAAACCTTTAATTCCCCCCATGGGGACATGCAGAACAGAACCTGAATGTTCACGTAATGATACTGACATCTTGCAGACATAACAAGCAAACAATTCATCCTAGAATATAAAATGTGCTGACTGAAGCAGGTGGAGGGAAATTGCACAGCAGAGTGGATGTGATGCAAGAAGAGTGAGAGGCAGAATGGTTTAAATAGACTGCCTTGTTGTCAGAGTGTGATAATGATTGGTTGGCATTGGGGCGGTTCTCAGATCAGCTGATGGCCGCTTGCAGGCAGACTAGCGTATTCCACCTGAACTAACACAGGGCTCCATTGTTGCCCTTATCGAAGAGCATTAGCACAACAGACTGTAGCAGATCATTTATTGTAAGGGATGCAACAGATTTATTCCGTCTCCCCATCAAGGTGTCGCCATGTAAAAGAGTTCTATAGTAAATACCATTCTTCAATATACAAAAGAACCAAGAAGTATTTGCCAGAGTGACTGATTGGTGAGGCATTCTTGGTTTGCCTTTCAGGAACTTTTTGAAAATGGTGAGGTGTTTTTTTTAAATCTGTACCTGTCTCCATCCCTCAGACGTCTGAACTGAGCTGCCAGCAAACACATGAGAGTCGGCCCCAGTCTACTGCCGGGCACCAGGTCTTCAGCCATCAGTGCAGGGAACAGGTCGATGTTCAGAGGAGTTCCATACAACCTACGACACAGATGAATACAGTCAGGGACACCTAATTAATAAATATACAAGGATGAAAAGTAATTATGTTGCACTAACTTCCTGTCAAAACAAACTTCCTTGTCTGAAAATTAAGATCGAAACCTGACGATGCTTTCTGTCAAAAGCCCTCAGAATACCTTGTTACATTTGTCCCCTACATTTCTCAAGCCAGGTTCTGGAAAATAAAAAGATGAATCATCATCTTAAATTCATAATCACCTCTGCAGTTTCTCTCTGACATCAGGATTCTTTATTTCATTCCTCAGGTCTTCAAACGTGTGAGCTGAAGACAGATTACAGAAAGTCCTGTAATCGTTATACGGTGGTATGCCATGATCCCTCCCTCTCTGGATATTCATGGCAGCCAAGTCCAGAGCTACAGCATGCACCATGGAGAACAACCTCTCTGTCAGCTCGGTGTTCAGGAGCTGCGTGGTAACACGCATTTTACCGGCAACACCAAAAAGCCCACGAAGGAGCGGGTCGATGCCGCCCTCGTTCACAATGCGGAACGGGGAGAAGAAGGCGCGGTGCAGAGAGATGTGTCCCTGGGGGATGGGCTGGAAGTCCTCGTCCAGCCTGTACAGTATGGGGTTGATGAGGGTGTGTCCGAAGCGGAACGCTGCAGTAGCGAAAGCGCTGAGGATGCCGGCGTTGATATTAGGGTTGTAACCTGTGTAAGTCCCCATTATCTTCATGCCTGCTTCACCCAAGATCTAGATGAGAGAGGAATGTGACAGTAATTCTTATTTTCATCATCTTTATGATGAGTAACTTTGTTTCTCTATTGATCAATGTCTTTGTTTTTGTTAGAAACAAAGGTAAAAGACTTATTAGGTCATATTAAAAAGTGTTTTGTCTCCAAATCTACAATTTCATTTGACTTAAGGATTCAGTTGTGGGATAAGAAATGTCACTATTTAAGTGTTAACCTTTCATTGCACAGGGACAGTGCACGTTGTAAACATTACTCAAATTATGCAATAGATTTGCCAGCATGCTTACAGGGTACTTCAGGGGACCAATACATGAGTTGAATACAGTAACCATGCACATCAATTAACATGAACAGCAGATTTTGTTTACAGGATTAGTAAAAAGTCACATTTTCTCAATGAAACATGTGTAATATGCAGATATAATTCAGGGTTGAGGAACAGTCTTTGAACATGTAAGAAGACAAATCATGATATGTGTCTCAGTTATTACAACAGTCTGCAACACACAGTCTCGTGTCTGTTTCTGGTCAGCTCTGTGTGTTGTAAACAGTTTGCAGAGCTCAGATTCATTGCAGTACTCACAGCTGCTTGTAAACAGGAATATTGAATATTAGTTTACATAAACTGTTTTTACAGCTTAGTTTGCGCCTTTTTTCTCAATATGGGCAAAAATGGAAATATTGAGTAATGAGTGCACATAAACAAAGTCACCAAACATTACAGTTAGACTAGTTGAGACTCATAGGGAAGGCAACATGTTGCCACACTGACAACTTCAGGAAGCAGGAGACTTTTCTAGGTTGTGTTTATCTTGTTCCTGTTTTTTCTGATATCTTTAACTTTCCTCTCTCGTTTTTTAAGGGTCAGTGTTCTTCCTTTGGATCAGGACAAAGAGGTGGGATACGGAAAGAAAAACATTCTTAAAGAATTATTTATCCTGCTTTTGATTTCGATAATCAAGATTTAAGTACCGGTACATTTTTAATCACTTTTCAATGTAGAATCAAATTTGTGGCACACCTCAAATAAAGAAAATATCGGTCTGGAGCTGACAGCTCTTACCTTTGGCAACCAGTGGCTGTAGGTGATGTGCTGCATCTGAGCCCCCACTATCTTCCTGGCTTCGTGATAGATGGTGTCACCGTCCCAGTGTGGGTTCAGCCGCAGCAGCTCTGTAGCTATGCGGTTGTGTTCCCTGAACCACACCGTGTGCATGGCGGTCAGGCCAAGCTGCTCGTTGGCGCGGTGATCTCCAGCTAAGAAACATGGGATAGGACTCTCATTTTCATCTCTCATGCACTCAGTGGGTGGTCCGGTAGCAAACGGCAGAAGAGGCTTCCCTGTTCGCTGGATGATGCCTTGCCGCAGCAGACCCCTCTGGCTGGCCAAGTCACGGATTTCCTCAGACTCATGTCGTGAGTTGCCATATACGTTTGAGGCATCGATGTAAGAGGTCAGCTGGTTGATTTGCTCTCTTGGATACACACTGTTCATGAGAAGAGAAGTCATCCCGCTGCCGCACACAGGGCTTGATCTGACAAAGAACATGCAGCGGGCACCACTTCTCAGCTGCCGGGGGTCATTGGGTGGGAACTGGATGGGGAAGCATGGCGGGTCATTGGTGCACACCTGAGTACACAGCTGGCCGTCAGAGAAGCGTGACTGGCTGAGAGCTGCCACTGTGGAGTCCAAGTCATGATCAAGGAACTGACCCCACTGCATCAGCATGTGAGTGTAACGGTCATCAGGAGTGATGGTCTCTGAGCCGATCATGGTGGTCGACACCAGCCTGGGCAGAGGCAGCCTGTATCCGTTATGTAGCTGATCAGTAGCTCCTCTCGGCAGGTTAAAGCCGTTATCATAGACTGACTTCAGGAGCCGTTCGAAGGCTGTGAGCGAGGCGCCCCACATAGGGTGCTGCAGGTTGTTGCAGGTCCCGTCATGGCTCCGGTACTTCTGGTGGAAGCAAATGTCAGAGCAGTTGTTGAAGCGGCGGTGCGCTGTGCAGCCGGACAGGTTGGCAATCACATCCAGGAAGTGAGGGGACACCAAGTCATTGTAGCGAAATGCTGTGAGGAAAAACAACAAAAACAATTACACACAACAGAAGCTGCTTAAGATGAAAAGGTGTAAGAATCCAGAAAATAAATAAATATTTGATTTGTAAATGTTTTGAATGAAGTTCAACCAGAGATTGTCTGTTCAGCTGTGTTAGCCTGCTGATACATGTGATACAGACGAGCTGAGAGTTTTTAAACTTTGGAGTAAGGAGGCAGTCTGTTAAACAAACTATGGGACCTTTATACAACAAGCAGAAAACAGTTTTTATTTACATTCATTAAAAAAAAAAAGGTGCATGTCAGAAAACACAAGTGCTCTTATCTGGGATAGGGCAATATCTGCAGATACTGTAACTAGTGGCTGAATGATTTATCGTTTAGTCTCCACATGTGTCAAACACGGACTTTTCGATGACCAAAAAAATCTGAAGAACTTTGACTTTGTCCCAAACTTGTTTCTGTCTCACCGGCACACTTTTGCAAGTGAGTTAGTCTCTGTGGGGAAATGGAGGACCTGCCCACTAAAGACAGGATGTGTTTACCATTTCATATTAGTCATAGCTTGCACCGTGTTATCTTTGTAACCAGATCATCTACGCAATCAATTAAGATATTAAGCAACATAGTATCAAATACATGTATCAAATATTGTTAAAGCAGTCAGTCACTGCTGCTGGCTCTCAGAGTGGAAAGGACTGTCTGTCCTGAGGGCACAGTTAGCAGTGTTTCACTAGCAGGCCCTGACTCGCTCTGATATGTGAGGGCTTCTGTGTTAAAGCCCAAATAGAAAGCATATTAACGTGTGTGTGTCTGTGTCTGTGTATGTCTGTGATGTGTTAGCAATGTGGCGTTATGGTTATGCACAGGAGCAAGCGTTCAGTGTATGTGGCCAACCTCAGTGATTGTTAGCTGAGACTTCCTGTCACCTGCTGGCAGTTTCACACATTCTCTCACATTACTCACAATATTGGTGTCATCTTTTGGTTTGTAAGTCAGACAACGGGGAGACTTTGGTGTCGTCCTCTCAGGTGAAATAGAGATACAATAAACTGGTTTCTGCTGACGGGCAGAAATCTCTGTGTTTGCTTGGTTTGGGGCCAGTGCAACAATGAACACTTGGTTGTTATCATAAGTAATGAAAACACTGTCTCTCTGTCTCTGTCTTTGTTCTTGTTTCACTGAGCTCTCTCTGTCTGTCCCTCCAACTTTCACCTGGATGAAACCTATTATTAGTCCTCTTTCATTTCTTCATAAATCTTCTCTTATCCTTTGATTCAGGCTAAATTTTCCAGAGCAATACATATGAGACAGACTCTGCCAATTCCACCCCTGTGCTATCCTGTGATATTTAGTTTGTTCCTTCCATGAAGCCAATAATACAGCGCTCCAGTTTTCTTCCTCGGGCCACTGAACATCTGTCAATGCATATGTGAACGTAAACAGTGACAGATCTTTATGAATTTAAACATCCAAATCAAGACATGCTCCCTACATCCATGCATAATTGAGACATTCTGTAAACCACACAAACAATCTTGAATTGTGTCTAGTGCTCCAGAGTGACTGTCTGTTAAGTGCTGTGTGATGTGGTGTGACATAAGGCTAATAAAAATGTTTACAGCCCTCCTCGTCAACTGCTCCATTATTACGTCCCAAAGCCTCGGGTCATGCTTAAGAGAAAATGGCATACAGATGGAGGGGCCTTTCTAACGCCAAATGTTGCTTGCATAAGATGTAATTTATCGAGGCTTCTAGCACCGACTTACCGGCTGAATGAGACTTTGCTTGGGAAACTTGTTAGGAGTTTCTTACTGAATCTAGAGTAAGACTTCAGTGGGATTATATGTGTACATTTCCATCCACCCATTGGCTGTGCATACTTAACCTTGAGGAACAAGTTGCTTTATTAAACAAATGAATATAACTAGGACCACCAAATTTGCACAGATTGAATAATGGCTTATAAGTTGTTTGTAGTAGGATTTCAGGAGTGTGAAAGCTAGGAACACTGCAGCTCATAGCCAAGGTGATTTCTTTCGTACACACATTGTATAAGCCATCAGCTGTAAATGGTAAATGGACTTGAGCTTGTATAGCGCTTTTCTAGTCTTCTGACTACTCAAAGCTCTTTTACACCGCATGTCACACCTACACATTCACACCCTGATGGCAGAGGCTGCTATGTAGTGAGACCATCAGAAGTAACTAATCCCATTCATACGCCGCCGACAAAGCAGCAGGGTTGCCCAAGGACATGTTGCTGCAGGAGCTGGGGATTGAACCCTTGACCTTCCGGTGTAGAGACGACGACTCTACCAACTGAGCCACAGCCGCCCCCTGTAATGTTCCTCGCCTACTCTAAAAATTAGAACCTGTCTGATACATTAACTGGATGATATTATCCGAACAATATGTGTATCACATAAACCCTGGTAAGAGCGTATCAGTTTTCTGATGTGCACTCATTTGTAAACATTAACATATAACATATATGGTGTATTAAATCCACATGAAAGAATACAACGGTATATGATGCAATATGTTACAATACGTTGTCATACAACACGACACGACACAATAAACTTTATGTACTTGCAGAGAAATTTGTCATGAACTTCAATGCTTCACACATTTAGCTGCCTCTACAGTAATCATAATACATGAAACCCATAGAAACAAACAACCATCAACATCCAAACAATGCATTATGTAAACAGAAGAGCACATACGAGTAACAACCACACTTAACATTGTGCACATGTTCACTGGTGTTCAGACCATGAAGGTATACAATAACCTCACAGCCTTAAGAGACATTATATAAAACTTGATTCAGGGTTGAGTTTGCATTGAAAGAATCTGCATCCAAAGACAGACAAAGCACCGAGTCCACACACCACGTGTAATTCTATTTCATTGGAGCAGCTTCTGGTGTGCGGACTCGGTGCTTTCTCTGTCTTTGGATGTTTTTTGTCCAGCACTCAGTACTTAAACTTTCTCGGATGTGCGTGCTTTTTTCACTCTTTTGTAAGACTCTGCATCAAAACATGTTTATGCTATAACTGAAATAAAAGGTGTCATTGTGTCGTTTGTCCAGCAGAGCATGCTGGGTTCACTTACTGGCTCACAGAAAGAAAAGTGCCACACTCTGCTCGGGGGGAAAAGTAACTGACCTACATCAGTGATAATGAGTTTTTGAATAAACTGAACAAGAGGCAACTCAACTTGCAAAAACAAGATTTAGTGTCGATGACATCACACTTCTTTACATGCATTTAGCCATATTAATCATTTCCATCCAGTATTAAGTTTTCCAGTGGTCACTCCTTTTTCACCAATACATCATGATTAACAACACCATGTGCCAAAATCTCCACCCTACAACACCAGTAAACCAGCGAGCAGACTCCCATGGGCCCTCCAAGCTGGAACCCGCCCTCACACAAACTGGAGCTCTTGGCTTTCCTTCACATTCAGAGCCTTTAGATACAGGAAGCCTGTAAGAACATGACACTCTCCTTCCAAAGGGTGATGCAATATTTAATTTTACACAGCATTTTCTAATTTAACAAGCTGTGTGCTTCCCAACAGCTCATTGTTTATGGTTTGGGTTGAAAAATACCTCCACTGATGTTACTCACTTTCCAAGATTGTTAGAGATTTTACTTTTCACAGCTATCACAACCTAAAGAAACTTCAAATGGAGTGTGGTCATTTAAAAAAGATAATGCTGAGAAATGCATGAAGAATTTCAGCTGTCAGGCAGCTCAACAACATCTCAGCTAAACTGAACATAATGATGGAAGTGGGGTTATTGTCAATTGACTACAAATGCCCAGAAGAAGTAGGAACTGAACTTTTATGTAAGGCTTTTCCAGACTTACAAATGTGTCAGTCGAATCAGATTTTGATCAAATCAGATTAACCATTTGTTTTGTTTTTTCACAACAAACTCCTGTATCAGCCTGAAAGTGTCTAAAGCTGTTCATGGAAAATGAATGTTTATCAGTGTTCTACATCATTAAATAATTCCCAGCAGATCACAATAATCCCCCCACCCTCTTTAATACTGTCTTGTTAAAACAGCAGAAACATTTTAGTCAGCTTGTGTGCTGAAGTCAGCATCAGCTTGGCTCCCAGTCCACGATGACCAGCCTCAGAAAGAAGCTAATTTTGAACGAAAAAAAGACTTAATATTTAGCTCCAAGTAAAAACCTTGCTCAGAGCTTCATACGTGCTAGAGCCAGATCTGCTCGCAGTCCCTCCTGCCATCCTGTGTCTGCCAAATAGCCTTGATTAACACACCTTGTTTAAAAAGATAAAACTGCTTTATTAGGTGTTTTTACTAAGCTCAGGGCCCATGAAACCTCAGCAGGGTCATTTGGAGAGTTGGTTTTTTAAGTGCTGTTGATCCAGCATTTTCCTGTTGACTATGATGTAGACAGAAAAATGAAGTACAGAAACATGACTGACAAATTGTGAGTCAAACAAGGGGGAGGGGGGTCTTTTTTTGAACTGCAGTTTTTCCAAATATTCATACCAAAGTTGAGTTTTATTGAGGTAAAATTGTTAATCTACACTGTCTCCTTCAGAAAGCAGGATTTCCCTCACAGTAAATACATTAGAAAAACATTTGCTTGAATGTAGAATATAGCTTTGTATGTCTTGATAGCCTAACGACTGGTGTCCATGTGTACGGCTCTGTTTTACAGCAAGAGTCTCTTAACAAATTCAGTAAATAGTTCAATCCTTTCTTTATACGTTTGCACACACTTTCTCTGCGATGGCTGTGATTGGTTATTGAACCAACTTTACTGTGAGACCAGTAAAGTCTGGTTTGACACTTTGAGTATATATCAGCCTCACCTGTCCCGTTGGTGTCGACCATAAGACCCTGGTTGACATGGTTCTGGATGAGCAGAAGAGTCTGTTCGAAGATCTCCCCGGCTCGCGCCTGCTCCACTGTGTAGGGATCCCGAGGATACCGGAAAAGAGCAAGCAGCTCTCCGGGGGTACGAGGCTGACTGGAGGGATGAGGAACAGAGAGAGAGAGGTGTGGGAGGTGGAGAGAAAGAAAAGGTGAAATATATGAAAGGGATTGTAAATATGAATATATGTGTAGAGAGACAGTAAACAATGTGTAGCAGTGTAGAGGGTGTGAAAGAAACACACTTTAGAAAGGAAGCAGGAGAAAAGATCCATTTCAAATTTAACCATAAATAACATTCTTCAGGAGATTTTCTTTTCTTTTTAGCTCCAGGGCAGGAAAAGCGGGCAGAGCTTTCTCTGTAACTTTCCAGAAAAGTTTTCTGCTGCAGCTCGATCGGGTCAGAGAGTTCAAGCAAAGAGGAGCCCGAAACAAGCACAAACATCTCAGACATTTCACTGATGAGCTGGATCTCCTTCATCAGGAGCTTACCACATGACTCTGTGTTGTTCCTGCTCTCACTCTTTCCTCGAAGACCACTGACTGGACAGCTTAACTGTCATTTCAAACTACTTTCTCAAATTTGAATTGAACTCCTCAACCTCAACCTTTTAAAGCTCAGCCAGAGTTGTATTAAATGGTGTGGAAAACCGTAAAACCACTCGCCAATTCCGCATGTGTTCTACCCAGCCCTCGGTGTAATACGATAAAAGAAGAAAATAAAAAACAATATGGTTTCACTTTGCAAGAACATTTAGATTGTGGTATAATACACATGAAGGCCAAATGACTGATGAAACATGAGCCCTTATTATTACATCTTAATGTGTATTCAACAGAATTCTCATTTGAAGGGTCATAGAGGTATTTTCAAACCTGGATCTTGTTTTTTCAACCTAATTTGGATTGTTAATGATTGTCTGATAAGAGTCTTCTGCTTGTTTCAGCACACAACCTACAGAACAAACCTGGGGCCAGTAGCAGCCACACTCATTTTCAACTTGTTATTCATCGTCATCGCCCTTCGATTGTAATCGTTTCACATCATCAAACCTTGCTTAGGTCATTTATTTATCTATTTATTTTCTATTTTGCTCAACCAATATTCAATTCAAACAACTTTACTAATCCCTCTTAGAGCAATTGGTGTGCAGCAGCTTGCACATATGAGAAACAAACATAAAGAAAGTCAAGTTGACGTACAAACAACAGATTACACAAGGAGTTAAAATATAGATAAATAAAAATAAAGCCTAAGGAGCATTCAGAGATCGCAGAGGGGATGAACGGTTAGTTTTACAGGCAGGTAAAACGTAACGACGACGTGATGGCAGCAGAGAAAATTCACTGAAGAGTGCGTGACCAGAAGAAGCTCAAATACTCTCAGCCTTCCTGAGGATCTGCTGGTTACAAAGAGAGTTCAAATCTTTCTGTGTCACACCGATAATCTTAGCCGCTGACATTATTTATGTGTACTTATCATGTTTCTATTTGTATTTGTGAGGCACAGTGGTGAGGCTGGGAGGCTGGGAGGTGGGCACTCTCATTGGGCAGGGTAGAGGGGTCAGGGAATATATTGTGTTAATATAACATCCTTGTGCCACTGTAGCCACACAGAGTGCTTTAACATGAGAGGCTCAGAGATACTGTAGACCTTGTGGCTGTAGGATTACATTCCTTTAACCATAAACATCACCCGTTGATAAAAACAGTAATTGACCTCGCTAATTGTTGGAACAGCTCGTCTCCTGCTGCCTTGAAGCACTTCATTTGAGAACAGGAGTCTGGTGTTTAAATATCAGTGTAACACACAATCACACAAAGAAACTTATTTCAAGGTAGAATGCTAAATCATACATAATATAATATAATCACAACAGGTCAAATACAATCACTGTGTTGGTCTGAAAGACACAACTGCTGATGATGTTAACCCCGGTGTAAGGCTGACAACTGTTGCAAAGATCAATTTAGTCTTAGTAGCTATTGCTCCCTTAACCTTATTTAGTTTTTGTGATTATTTGAAAATGCTGGTTACAGCTGCTGTTCCATAAAACAAAGCTGAAGGTCTCACGATCTGATACCTTGCAGAAACACAGTCGATTTCCTTTATGACAAGTGCTACTAGTTTTTCTCTCATGTTCAAATTTGATTCGTTTTTTTTTTCTAATTATTATCTCCAGACAGGTTCAAAGACTCCGTGCTATCAGCCAGGGAGGACGCTTCCTCTTGATCTGTGATTGTCATTAAAGAGAGCAGGAAATCCCCTAATCTCCGTCTAGGTTATCACACTGTGTGCATTTGTGTCTATGTGCATGTTAGTTTGTGCACTGTTGTTGTGTGTGTGTGTGTGTGTGTGTGGGCAGATTGTGTGTGTGTGTGTGTGTGTGTGTGTGTGTGTGTGTGTGTGTGTGTGTGTGTGTGTGTGTGTGTGTGCATGCCAAGAAAAACACAACTGCAAACCACATCATTCAGCAGGATGGAAACACTTGAGTTGTACTGAAACCACCTACATACACAGGGGCGCAGAGTGCAATGAAAGCTTTACTGAATGAACAAAGACTTGAGGGTACAATCATTCTTTTATCATCATGGAAACGATCACGATGATGCACCAATGCAAGAGGTAAATATCTGACTGTACAGTAGAGCAGCTGTTTGAACCGCCCCCTATGGCACCTTTTTTCTACGAGCTTTCAGATTTTAAACTTAAAAAACTGAAATCCTCGTGCACTGCAACAGGAAAGGGCAGCAATATCAGCAGCCTTTGTGAATAGCCACACTCTTTCCCTGAAGGCTCTGACTCAGACCTGGAACATTCAAGTCATGCGCCAAGATAATGTGAGACAAGCTATTTGTACTCAAGCTAAGGCCCCACGAGCATGTAGCTCTGGACTCAGTCTGTGCAGGGAAACATTTTATATTCCACATACTAAATAAAAGCACATTGATGTTTAAATCTGATAACTTACAATCAAGATTTCTGAAGTGTAATATAGAAAAACGAAATATCAACTCTGCAACCGTACATGGAAGCAAAGGCACAAGATACACCGGCTGCACTAAGAGCTTTTGCTCTCTAGGAAACCTTGTAAAGCACGAGTCAGAAAATAAACTGTGAGGGCTGGGAATCACCAGAGGCCCCACAAAACGATTGTATCACGATACTTGAGTCACGATACGATATTATAGGGATTTTAAACATTTTGTGATATGCTGAGAATTGCGATACAATATATTGCGATTTAACTTTTTTAACTGCATATTATCCACAAAATTAAACTCAATCGAGAACTGTTTTGTTAAATAAGAAAGAATTCTCAAGTGTCTTGATCTCATCTCAGTCTTTTTATTTCTACACAGCGGGAGTCGAGCCCACAGACTGAGCAACACTGTGATGAAAGTAACACCCTGTTTTTGGCTGCATGCACCTCACGATCAGAACTGTTAGTATATTTTAGTCTAATTAACTTAACTGAACACAGACGTTGGACGACTTTATGACTGCAGTCATTTTTAACAATGCAACTTGTTCAAAATGAATTGTGCAACCCCTTCAGCAATTAAAAATGAAAAAAGCTGTCATTTGCTCTTAATATAATACAAATATCGATACTTGGCAGCCATGAGACGATATAATGTTGCCATGCAAAATATTGCGATACTATGCTGTATCCATTTTTCCCCCTCCTCTATAAACTATCCCCATCTTCACGTAGCTGCAACATAAACATGACGAAAACAATACGATGAAACTACAAATGTGTCTACTCAACTTCTTAAAAGCCACAATTATTGAGCTGTTATAGCAAAGATCTCCCAGTATGCAGGACGGGACTGTGAGCTGTGAAATGTATAGTTTCACAAAATATCTGAAAGAGTAGTTCTGATGTTTTTGAACCTCAAACTCTGACTTTATACGTTTTGTTGTGAAGGACTAATTGCTTTGAACCAATTGGAATTGTTGCCATAGATGACCTCAACCTGCAGCTGTAAGACAACAACATCTCTGTGGTAAAGTAGGTGCAATCAAAACACGATTACTCAAAGTGTTTTTTTATGTCACTGACAGATAAGGTAGACAGATAAGAGATAAGGATAGATTTTTTTTTAACAAGAAACAGCTGTGACATTGTTCTTTTTCAAATCTTTGAGAAACTTGAGGATAAAAAGTGTCGCTGTGTGTGTGTGTGTGTGTGTGTGTGTGTGTGTGTGTGTGTGTGTGTGTGTGTGTGTGCACATGGATGTGTGGGAGTGAGTTTTTCATATCTTACCCATCAAAGAGTCGTCTCCTCGTTGACTCGATAGCACTGTCCACATTACGGATGGCCTGCTCTATGGACGTGCTCACAAAGGTGTCCCCTTCTCTGCTGACTGCAGGAACTGTGACAAATACAGAAAAAAGTATTGTTTGTCATTTACACTACCCAGTGCATCTGAGCCTAACAGTGGTCAAAACACATTATAGGTAAAAAGCAAAGGTCAGGAAATAGAGCTTTCAGTCAATGATGTTCTTTAACTTCTCAAAGATTTGCACTTCAGCCTTTCTTCTGAGGTTGGAGTGAGCACATTTCTGGCACACTCCGTCATCTTAGTGTGCCATTGAAAACAGTGAGATTGTGACGTGAGGGCTGAAGGAGTCCAACAACAACTGAGCACTTTGATACAGTTTATGGTTCAGGAGCAGAGTGCTGCAGCCTGACCTGAGAAATCTCAGCAGGAAACACCAACACACACAGGGAAGAGCTGACAAGAATCTGATAGCTTTGCAGCAGAGTGTGACTAAATTACTGACTGAGTTGGACGGAGTGGATCAACAGAGAGATGGCTCCTGAGTTTATGGGCTTTGAACTGACGTGACAGTTATTTACAGTGAATTCATAAACTACAACACATCATGATACTCAGTGAAGCTTCTTCTGCCTATTGCACAGTTCCAACTTTCTTGCTCCACTGTCTTCACTTTGTGGCTGTTTATATGAAGCCCTATGAAAACCGACCTCCTGCAGCTTGTTTGCATAATCCCGTTCAAACTGATCAGAAATAAAAAAACCATGACAGCTAGAGCCTTCATACTTTCTGCAGCTGAAGCTTCAAGTTGTATAAATTTGATGATTACATCATCAAATACGGTTACATGCAGCTGAGAATGACAATGGAAGGAAAACAGAAGGCAGCGGCTATCTCCCAGTGGGAGACAGTTATTTACATAATCTTGTTCAAACTCATCTGACAAAATCTAAACTGATCTGGAAACAATGGAAGCTAGATCAGAACTTACAGAACTTGAGGTTGTGCAGACTTTAGGAATGTGTATCAAAATATGAAGATACTCCAAAATGATACGCAGAAGACAATACAAAAATAATTTTAAAAAAGAGCTAAATGTCAAATGTAAGCCTGTGGAGCGCAGATAGCCTAGTGGTTATGTTGCGCACCACATGTACAGAGTCTGTGGTCCTCGTCGCAGCGGCTGTGGGTTCAAATCCGAACACGGCCCTTTGCTGCTTGTCGTCCCCCACTCTCTCATCCTAACATTTCCTGTCTCTCTTCAGCTGCCCTACACAATAGAGGCAAAAATGTCAAACTATCAATCGTGACTATATCTCAAAAACTAAAACAACTACTGATTAAAATATTTGAAGCATAAAGGAATATATTGTCCATTCAGAATTGTTTATGGTTCATAAATGAGATGTAATTTTTTCCACCTGCTGTTAAAAAAGAAATAGTAGTGTAAAGATATGAATTCAGCTGTGTCCCACCTGTGACCGTTAGCACCATGCTAGCGACCTGGTAGCCGATGGGATTGCGGGCAATGCACTCGTAGCGCCCAGCATCTGCGGTGCCCACATCCTTCACCTCCAGATAACCCTCGGGGCTGATGTGGAACTTCCCGCTCTCTGTCACCTGAACACCATCCTGGGGGGGGGAGAGAGAGAGAGAGAGAGAGAGAGAGAGAGAGAGAGTAGTGGGTGGGAAGAGGGCAAAAGTCATGACCCTGTGAACAAGCATGTGGAGCTGGGTGTCAGATTACTGGAGAAGGATTAAGAGCTTCACAGATGGGACCTTTTATGTCAGACTACTGAGCTGTTTAGTCTGCATCGATGTTTTTGGAAAGAAGTTATCTACAACGTGTTATTTACCTCTTGACATTTCTGACTGATATTCCTTCAGTTAGTTATTAAAATGACCACACACTGTTCACTTGCCCCGATCCCTGCCTCCTTCAGTTAAGATTTTTTTATTTAACCCAGTGACCTCTGCAGTGAGTGGGTGACGAGCCGCTCACTCAGCCGACAGCAGCTCTATCATCTAACCTTGTTCCAGGTGAGGACGGGCTGTGGCTGGCCCTGAGCGCTGCAGGGAATCTGGGCGTCCTGGCCAGACTCCACCGTCAGGTCCCTTGGAGCATTTGTGAAAACAGGCGTTACTGAATGAGTTAAAACATACACACACACATGCGCATGTGTTAATGATTATACACTATTGCTCAGAATAATGTACAGGAAAAATGCATTTGTGCAATCAATTATGGCAGACATTGACTAATCTGAGCATTTTACACTCCTACGTGTTGCACTGCAGAGCTGAAAAACATTCAACAGCTTAAAGTCATTGTGGAGCTCAGAGAGATGAGGGCATTGCGTATTTTGAAAAGAAAATGAAAAACACTTGCTTCATGTGTTGGCAAATAGTGCAAAGACCAATTCTGCCACCCAAAGACGAACTTTGTTGAAGAGCAAAAACTGTATTAAAGTTGCAGTAACTGAAAGATCTACCATTAACTCAAACCTCTGGCAGACCGCAGTGCGTGTAGAGGGATCTTTCTCGTCAATTTCACTCTCTACCCCTCAAACTAATTAAATCAGCTTGAACTGGTATTATTCATAGAACTCATGATGGAAATGTCATTGTATGAAAATACCCCGAAGGTAAGTAATGATGACGTGAAGCTGAGAAACTAGCCATGACATCATGAGCTATCAGCTGTGCTGGTGACGCTTGTGTTGTTAGTTTACCTGATCACTCAAAGCTATAACATTATCCTCTGTATCAATGCCAATATCCAAATGATACCTATTTATTTAAAAGCTAAAGGCAACACATATCAAAAATCCTGCAGCTATGAGAGTGATCTCTCATCTGGGGTCTATTCAAGTGGTGATTATTATACCCCAGGACAATGGCTGATTTGATCTTAGAGACCAAAGAAGTGTAGTTAATTAATTCTGCTCTAGCATGAAATTTGACACTACCTACATGTTTTGGTCACAGGACATGTCAGCTGTCACGCAACACTTAAAAATCTTCTCAGCTTTTTGGGGAGTTACTGCAGTTAGGATTTATAGAGGATGATTGAGCGTAGTGGAACAAATCTGTGTTGTCATTTTTAAACTGGATATTCTTCTTTTTTTTACACTTTTCATTAAATCAATGACAAGCATTTTTTTCTTCCAAAGTACGAGTTGTAACCCTAAAATGTGATACATATGTACCCAACACAACTCCTCTCTTTTTCTATTATATGAATTCAAAAGAGCAATTTATGTACACGGGGTTACAGGCCAAACATCACAAATGGCATCTTCACTACATCACTCACACAGTGTTGAGCTTGGGAGAAGGTAGGCTAACAACAACGTTCATACACTTTCATGATTTCCATGTAGAAGCCCCCCGGGCCATGGGAAAATCCCAAAAGTTAGAGAACATAAACTAGAGTGGGAGGCAGTTTTATACACGTCTGACACTAATTAACAGCCTCTAAATCAAAGCTGAACTTTCTAAAACACAGGGTTCATTGCAGGGTACAGTACACAGCATTAAAGCTGCAGGCAATCTGTTACACATATTTACCACTGGGATGTGTGCACAGCAAATTGAAACAAGTACACACTATCAAAGATGTACTGACATATTTGTTGAAAGGAGACCAGCTTTACATCCAGTTAATCCCTGCTTTCACTTTCCTCTAAAGCCTCCTCTCTTCTTCTACACTCTGCATACGGCTGCTATCATCCTGCACAGGCAGCATGGCTGTGGGCTTGTATAGCTCTTGAACAGAGTGGGGCCATTATACAACATGTACTTTGAGCCATGTTAACAACCGTTACTACATGGAAAAACATGGTGTCATCACAGGATTACAGACTTCCATGCTTGCCTATGATATGTCAAGCCTGTAATTTAATCCGCACACACAAATAAAGCCATCTGCAGTGCACACAAGTAAGAAGCAGTGAAAAAAAACTTTGCAAAATAAAACACATGAAAACCTAAGAACGTGCAGAATAAATCACTACACTAAACCGTAAAATAAAATTGCATTGCACGAATGAACACCAAAAAATGAGGAGCTTGAACACACAAATACCCCTCACACGCACACACACACACACACACACACAGCTATACGTCTTTCAGTCTTTGCATTCAATGCACCAGTATAATTCAGACATGTATGTAAACAGCAAATTACACCAGTAAATGAATAGTGCTGCACCACTCCCAACCTCTCAACATTTTACTGCCTAGCATCCCCCCCACACACACACCAACCCTCCCACCCTACACAATCATGCTGTGTTTGAAGAAGGCTTTCAGCAGCCACACTCTAAGAGCTTGAGTTTGTGAAAGACCTGTTTCAGTTACATGTTTCACTCTGTCCCACAGAACAGATTGGCTTTCAGTGGGGACCAGCACTGTAATAACTTTATCTTGGGTTAATTCTGGCACATTCAAAACCTATTTTTAAACGTTCAGGCTATTCAATGGCTTATTGCTACAAAGGTTTTGGAATTGCTCCAATAGATTGTTTCAGCATGCAGCCTTTAAACTGACTGTGTCACTTGCAATTCAATTCTGCATGCAATCAACAAAGGTCTACTAAAAGAGTAGTTCACAGCTGCTGGTGAAGGAATCTCCTGGAGCAATTCTAAAACTATATGTATGTACTTAGAAGTCCTTTAGACCCTGAATAATGTGGAAATATGTTTACGGTTTAACTTTCTCTAACATTGTGTAACTGAGAGCCGTGGCTTCTTTCCATATCAAGCTACCTGTGTCTCATTATCACCATTACCTCTGAGGCTTTACCCTTCACCCTCACCTCTCTGCTGGATGCTGAGCTGCACAGCGGCTTGTACAGTCCCTACAGGGCTGACCGCCTGGCACTCATACTGGCCCTCATCATGAGCGGCCACCCGGGTAATGCGGAGAGTACCAGAAGACAGGACTACGTGGCGGCGGTCGAGGGGTAATGGACTGCCTCCGCGTGTCCAGGCAATCACAGGCTGGGGGTAACCAGACGCCTCACATGGGAAGTCCACGGTGTGGCCCTCCAGGACTGACTGGTCCTGAGGTGTCACTGTGAGCTGAGGGATCGCTGGAGGCAGAGGGGACAATAAGCATTCAAGTATGTGCGCCTGTAGCCAAGATATCATTAGGATACATCACAAAGCAATAAGACTGTGAGTCCTAACTATTACACCTGAAAATATAATGTCAGGGGGGTTCAGTTAGTAAAGGAGACCCTTACTTGTTATACTAATTTGGTCATGAGACACATGAACAGACACATCATAGTCTAACTAGTTTGACTCTTAAAAGCTGCCATCTTCGTGGTCTTCAACACTCACACTTAAAGAGTTTCAGGAAGAATGTACTATATCCGTGAAGAGCGGCCCTGAGTTTATTTAAGGTTAGAGATCCTAACGTCCAGGAGGATAATAGAAGTTACTAGAATTACCAGCCTGTGGTTGCATGACTTCTCCCACAAGTGAACTCGTAGTTTACATTCGTCAGTGTTTCCCACAGAATGACTGTGTAACTGTGGCCTGGACAATGGCAGTATTTGTTTTATAAATATTGAAAGGAATAAATTACCCCTAAATTACCCGCTCTGTCTCTTTGTCTCTCTGTGTTTCTCTTTAGAGCTTGTAAATGTTAGTATATCCTGTCAGTAGAACAGGCAGGTCAGAATGGGTAGAGCACAAACCGTCCACTAATTTCTCTCTGATGGCTTAGTTAACACGACACATGAAAATATATTTTAAAAAACACGGCTTTCTACAGTCAGTGTGTTGTTGAGAACTGGATGGATGTGAAGGCAGAGAACTCAACCTCGCAAATCGAATCGGTTCATTCTTGAGTTTAGGGGACGTTTGTTTAAACGGATTTTTCTTGGACTTCTGAAATATGACTTTTTATTTTTTTTAAAGTAACACAATAACTGCATAATTTCTTGAGTTATAGCTCAAAGTTTTTAGTTTTTTGTTAGAGAGATAGTCACCTCTGACCACAAGAAACATTTGGTTAGAGTCAACATTTGGAGATATTTTCTTCAGGTGTTTTTCAGATGTTTTATTCACCAATCACGAATGAATTCTAATTTTCATGTTCACTAATTTTTAGACCAATTAAAAAGTTTTGTCAAAGCTAACGATCCAATCAAATTCATCCCAACATCAGGTCCCGTCTTTGATGTGATTGGTTCTATCCCGTATCAGTAGGAAAAACGTCACGAGACGGCAGGTAGATAAAATTCTGTTTCATGGGGACTTTAAGAAGATTTGTTAATCCATCAAATTCAATGTTTGAATAATGTGTTTTATGCTTTTAGTAGTTTCTAACAAGTCTTCAGATACAAGTTTGTCAAAAACACAGACAGGCCCATTAAGATATGATGCTTTAAAAACAGGATGCATTATAAGTTCTTCAACCTTCAGGAATAGCTAACACATGACCATGCTGAGAAAATCACCATAAAATGATTATTTATGGATACATCTAATGTCTATGAACAAACAGAGAAAAGTGAGTCCTCCTACCTTGTACAATAATAAAAGCAGTAGCATGTATGGTATCAACATTGTTGGAGGCAAAGCAGGTGTACTGTCCTCCGTCGGCCTGGACCACGTTCTGGATGTAAAGCCCTCCAGAGGGGGTGATGTTGATGCGAGCGTCGTTTGGCAGGGGGGTTCGATCACCTTTCGTCCAGGAGACCCGGGGCTGCGGTTGGCCTGTGGCGCTGCATTCGAGGGTCACACTCTCTCCCACCAGCACCTCGGTGTTCTGGGGCTGGATCACAAAACTTGGCCGTGCTGGAGGAAGATGGAAAGGGAGGGGGGGGGGGGGGCATGGGAATAGGGTTAGATTAATTAGGTGACAGGGGATTTTTTTTTATCTGAGTCTGTGGATAGAGTAACAGCAGAGTGTTAGGAAACTAGTGGGGACCTACATAAGTGTCAGGAAAATGTTTAAAAGAAAGTCATTGAGAAAAACACGTGTGCACTTCAATGGTTAGTTTATGCACAAACATCACCTTTGTATATTTGTGACTTCTGCCAAAACAACCTCCTGTGTGTATCGCAAAATGTGGCTGAGCCCATATTTGGCCAGTGATTACAGTGGAGTCAGAGGAAATATGTACACAGCGAGAGGCCTTGAGTTTACAATCACACAGAGACAGGAAACGCACAACATCTGCTTTCAGAAACCGGTCCTTAACGAGAGGTCATCGTTTCAGCCATTTGTCACCCGATGGTGACCTTTAGGTCGTCTACAGACAGGCGTGCTTATCTCCTACTGAGAGTCCCATCGATCACAGTATGACTGAGTGATGTGAGAGTTAAGTTTAAGAGTCTACATGCATGTATATCAGGCAGAGCACAGAGGAAATGAGTGACAGAGACAAAGGACAGGATGTACTTGTGTGTATCTCTGTGCGTGTGTGAGTACATGAAAGCCAGCATGTTTGAGTCACAGCTCAGAGGGACATCCCAGTTGTTTGACCTCCTGAACTCTCAGAATATCCTCAGTGCTACTGACAGTGCGCACCCCTCGCTCTATTTGACAGCAGAACGACATTCTATCATGTTTCTAGACCTAACAAGGGATGAAGATTATTCATTTTTAATGATATTGAAACCATTACTGTGACTCCTTAACATTCAAAATCTTTATCGATACTACTATTGATACGTTTCTATTATTTTGCGGAAAGTGAAGACAACAAATTTTTTTTTAACTGAGCTGGATTCGTTTTTCCATTAAGGAAGTTAAAAATGTCATATTCCTTCTGTAAACTCGTCTTAATGTTGCGAGGAAAACTTCACTTTTACTGCTTATGATTGAAGTGTCTTGCTGAGAGACACATTTTCTTCTTGTTGTTGTTACATTTGAAAACGTTATGATGACCTTTGCCTTATAGTCATTTTACTGACCTGACCTTTGACCCATCATAATGTAACCTTGTTAGTTAGCTACCTAGCTTTTATCCTGTCGATTTCAACTCTGAATTTAAAATTAATTACTAGTTTTAACTAATGAGACATGGTACCAGTTACGGTGTTCTTTTTCTTTTAGTTATTTTTGGGGCCTTTTTGCCTTTATCAGATAGGAGAGCTGAAGAGAGTACGGGAATGTTGGGAGGAGAGAGCGGGGGATGACATGCAGCAAAGGGCCGAGGTCAGCTTCGTACCCCGGCCGCTGCGTGGAGGACATCGTAGCCTCTGTACATGAGGGGCGTGACATAACCGCTAGGCTATCGGCGCTCCAGTAACAGTGTTCTTACCACAGCTGGAAAGGCTTTCCTCACTGTATGTATTTCATTTGGATATATTTGATATCTGCTATTTAATGCTTAAAATGTTGAATATTATACCTTCAAGTTCTTGATCTTTTCATGTTAATATGCAATACGAGTTACTCAGTCTAGATAACATTATGACAGTTTTACATCAGTGTTGCATTTTGCAGTTTAAATACTTTGCCTGTGATAAACAGAGGTTCAGATTAAAGCATGTAGAGATTAAATTCAGTGACTTACAGGGGGCTCCAAAATACCGCAGAGTGACCTGTGAAGTCTTGACCTCCCCAGCCACGTTCTTGGCCATGCACTGGTAGACACCCTGATCCGTCTCCCTGGTGTCCTGGATCATTAGAGTCCCGTCCTCCAGCAGGTTCAGACGACTGTCATCTCGCATGTTTAAAGCGTTGCTGTCATGAGGGCACAGAAAGACATCACATGCAAAATAAATCATGTATGCAGTTTATTCACAAAGTGTGTTTTTCTAAAGAGACACATCCAGACGCAAAATCCAGACTCTCTGATGTTTGCTTTATGGACTTTAATGTAAGCATTTCTTGGGAACCAAACACACATGTTTAAACAGGAACTAGCTAAAAACAGTCAGAGTAGTATATTGTCAGTGACATGTTCATTGCATTGAGTGTCTTACTTGTTCCTGAGCCAGATGATCTGTGGTTTAGGATTGCCTTCAGCCCTGCAGGTGAAGTAGACAGTGTTTCCTGATGTAACATCCACATCCTGGGGCTCTGAGGTGATCCTGGGTACCTCTGGAGGAAAAGGCAAAAGAGGAGGAATGCAATATGACTACGTTGGGCTCAATGTTTATGCATTCATTTGTCTGTCCCTGTATTCTGTGTCTATCTGATGAACCAAGTCGATCCGTCTCATCTGTCCAATGGGGCTGGCTTGTAAGAGGCAGAAGCAAGTCATCATCACTGCAGATATTCAAAGATAGTAACAGAAGAGAATTCCCTCTCAAACTCTTTCCTGAGCCCCCCATTATAAAAGTGAATTCAGTTCAGTCTTTGTGTAAAGAAGCCTTCATCACAGATTGAAGTGTAAAGTGTATACAGGTTTCTTAAACGGTCAACCACCAACACAACCCTCGTCTTTGTTGGACAATCGTTTGTGTATTAAGAGGAGAACAAAAGTTTCTAGCTCCTAAAACAAAAAACTACAGTGGGTGATAAACACACACACACTCTGCTCATCCAGCCCACTCTCATGTACGAGTGTGTGTGTCTTTGTTTCTGTAAACAAGGACAGAGCCTGGGAAGAGCTCCTGAAGCACTGCCCACTTCCTTTCAGCACACATGTAAACATACTGGGCGGTTCAAACGCTGGGAGCAGAGGACACTCTGCAGCGAAAGGTTGGGCCTGGACACAAAGTTAAAACCTGAAAATAGTCCAGTATCACTGCTGTCACCCTGTTTATGATTGTTGTTGTTAAATGACATATTTATTCAGCAGATCTGTCAGCGATGTCCAAACAGAGAACGAGAGACGAGCAGACACAAACACACGCACACTAAAAAAGACAAAAACAGAGGCAGAGAGAAATGAGGTTCATTCTGTTGTCTGTAGGGGTATTGTTTAGCTTACACTTTATGTTTATTAATGAAGGCCTAAGCTAGGGCTGGGAAATTAATCGAAAATGAATCGAAACCGACATTCAGAACCTCGAAACCGACGTAATCTTGCCCAAGTCGAGTATTTCGATTATTTTCAGGGCGGAGTCACGTGACGACACGTCCAATCCGCGACATGGAAGTGATGTCCTTCGTTTGGACACATTTTGTCTTCAGGGAAGACGACAACGAACAAAAAGAAGTCAAATGTAAACCCTGCAGAAATAACTGTTTGCAAAAAATGCAAGTTATTTATTTTCTACTGTTTTAGAGAAGTTCATTTCTACTTTAAAACTAAAATGTGTCGTTTTCATTTCAAGCGATGCTTTGATTTTAGTTTGAAATATTCAATAAATAACCACAAAATAGTTTATCAGATATGCACTCTTTCATTAGAAAACAATATCCCAGCTTTAATAGTGGAGCATATTTACAGTAGAGAGCATGTCAGTGAACTATGAGGGCAAGAAAACAAAAACAAAATAATCATTCATTAATCGTTATCGAGGTCAAATGTTCAATTAATCGTGATATTGATTTGAGGTCATATTTCCCAGGCCTAAACTATACCACCTTTTATGTTAATTTAACCAATCTCTAGATTGAAATAGGATCTGTTTTTTCAAAGTAAACTAAAGTTCCTCTTTTGCATGCAAGTTTAAGTACTTTTGAATATAGTTTTGAATGCAGAAGTACATTGCACAGAGTACCATCATATTTATTTGTATAGGGTCAAGTATGGAGTCAACTGAAGCCGCACTCTGCAGCATTTATAGCCGAAGCTAATTTGCAATGCCCCTCCCTAAATGGGCAGTATATATAAACAGTCAAGCTGTTGTGATTGTATGCATCAAAGGGTTAAAGAACATTTTAAAATATCCCAAAATAAAGGTCACACAACCTTACTAACGACAATAACCTTTGACCCAGCAGAAGGTCAAGCTCCCTTGTGTGCCTTGGTAGCCCGATAGTAACAGCACATGGCTCATGGTATACGCATCCAGTTTGATTCTAGCCGGTGACATTTGTTGCAAGTTATACCTCTCTCTCTTCCCTTTCCTATTCAATAAGGTAAATAAAGAGAAATCACAGCTAAAGAAAAGTCAAGCTTCTACAGTGACTGGTCAGCTCTGAGGCCTCTTTTTCCACACACAGTGCACATGTGGTGGACACATTTCCAAACGGTCTTTCAAACTGTTCTCTCCGCTCTGCTGACGTTTAATCTAATCCATAGGATGAAGCTAAATCTTCAGACAACAGCAGACAAACCAAACCTAAACTTATAAGAGGCTAAGAATTCTCTCTCCTTTTTATCAAAGAGCAACTCCACATTTAACAGCTGGATTGTAATTGCAGTGTGTTTGTGTTTTGTAACCCGACCTTAATCTGATGAGGAGGCCAGCCTGGCTCATCAGATACCACTTGTGCAGGGAGGTGGCACCTCATCTCAAGGAGGATGGCTGTTTTGACAGCTGTTCAACACGCTGTGCATTGTTCTGCCCCATTTACAGGAGGGAGAGAGGGAGAACAAGGAGGGAGGAGCGGAATAACTTCCACCATGTTTTCAAGCACACATTCCTCCTCTGCTGGCTTGCTATGCAGACTGATGAAGTGGAGAGGGTTACGCTGAGCAAGAATGGGCAAGTTGGGGCCATCAAATTAGCTGCAGAGATTTAACTGTGGTTGGGTTACAGTCAGCTGCCAACTAGCCTCCCTGGCTCAGACTGCAGCATTCAGAGAGAGCTGGAGGAAACGCAGAGCTAAGACTGTGGGATTTACTGCCACAGGAGCTTAGACACCGGTTCAAAAACCCACAGACTTACAGTAAATGTGGCCTTTCATTTGTACTTCCAGTATGAAAAAGAATTAAGACACAATGTGCTAAAGCATCACTCTCACAGTGTTTGAAAAACGGAGATTAGATGCTGATAAATACCAAAGGTGAGGCTAATTTAATTATTTTGATTGCAACATGTTTTGAAAAAAATACAAATCCTGCCAAAAAATATTCATTTATATCTAAACGCCTATATCCTCTTTCATAGTGCCCCACGTGTTGAGAAATGAAACAATGTCAGATAACCAGAGCAATATTAGAAAGATGTCACAAATCTGAGGGAATGTGGAGCCTTTTCCACAGTCTGCTAAATCAATATTTTTGTCGGGGCATACATATTTCCAGTTGAAGGCGGGATATCTCTGCTGTAACTCTTGATCTGCTATCTGTATCACAGAGGCTGAATGGTGGGACAAAGTCGTTCCGGCCCTGATCAGCCATCAAAGGGAGCAACAGAGGTGCAATGGGTGAAAGATGATTTCGATGTATGACATTGAACTGGCAGAACAGCGCTGTGTGTGCAGCACGCTGTAATGCAATGTGAAACCACACACTGAGACATGAATATTGCGCTGTTGTGGATGCAATGTGTAAGTACAAAGTAGTAATGACCTCAGAACCTCGTTACGGCACTGGTGCAGAATCGCAAAGTGTAAAGGGCTAGACACAGTACAGATCTGTCTCCAGTACTCGTCTAGTTTCAACACTTAGACCCAGTTTGAATAAGACTCTGTTTTTTCTATATCGGCTGCAGAGTAGGAAACTATTAGTAGTAAAATGTAATCCAATAGGATTCAGATTTTTACAGCTCAAGACCTTTCACAGAGTTATGTAATTCCCTCCAGACATAATAAAACCTCTCTGTTGGAACATTTGTGAACAGATGGGTATCTTGATTCATTTTCAACACAAGTTCTTCTGTGCAAAAATCAATAACCATGAATATAAACCTCTCTCCATGTCCTCTAGTTTGCTTGGTGAGGTCTAGGACTTCACAGAGATAGTTTCAACACACGCACATGTACTGTATACACACAAACAAACAAACAAACAAACAGCGCTCTCATCTCATTGACAGACTGAGCAGATGCTTCTAGTCTGAACCTGGAGAGACTACAGGCTAAAATGAGGGGGGTCCGTTTTCCCAGGCAAGAAGCACAGCTGGCTGTTTGTGTATAGAGTCAAACAGCTGGGTGCCTGCAGACCTCAGACACAAAGGGAGGATACTGTGTGCTGTGTGTGTCTGTGACTAAGTGTGTGGGTGTATGTGTGAGACAGGGTGACTAAGCAGACGTGGCTCTTAGGGGGTGGGTGGGGTGTAAGCTGTGACATAACTGTGATTAAAGTAAAGAAATTGGAGAAGAATAGCAGAATTGAAAAGTTCTATGATGATAATTTTCTGTATACATTCGTTAACGTTCCAAGGTTTGAATTTGAGTCCGACCAAACAAGATCCGTATCACATCCCAAAAAGGATGAGTATTAAGGCCCTGACACACCAAGGAGATTGTCGGCCGTCGGTCGTTGGTGAGCGGTCGTCATCCTAGTTTTTGCGGTGTGTCCTGCTCTGTCACTACCCGTCGGCCCCCGTCTGCCTTTTTTTTTTTTGCCGATTCGACATGTTGAATCAGCGTTGGCGGTCGGTGAGAGGAATCTCTCTGACACCGTTTCGGGAAAGCCCCTTGAGCATGCTTTGACCCATTAGTGTGGTTTCTCCTGGGACCGGGAGACCGGGAGACAGAGTGGGGAAGGAGCCACAGGTCGGACTCAAACACGGGTCGTCTGCTGTAAGGGCTATAGCCTCCGTACATAGGGCGCCACCTAACTGCAACCTAAGTGCCCCAGAGCTGTTATTTTCGTTAGACCTTCAAACTCCTAATGAATTGATACTATATCAGTCGACTTTTAACTTTAGGTACTAGAATGAGTATTGAAGGAAACAGTTGTTCTGGAACATAAAAAACCTCAGAGACTCTAGATACACTAAAGAGAATAATAACTGTCCCTGTTTTGGAAGTGCCAACAAACATTGTAGGATTCTCTACGACTGTCATGCTCAATCAGAGTTCCTTTTATATCTCCATACCACAGTTAAGCTCCTCAGCCGTGAGTGTAGCCACAGATCGTCCCTGCAGTCGGCTCGGGTAGTCGCAGGTGGCAGCAGCCTGGGCGTTCCCCGACTCAGCGTACTGCTTCAGCAGGTCAGCCAGCCACAGCAGCTCACAGTCACAGTTTAATGAATTGGAATCCAGTCGTCTGAACACACAGAAGACATGTATAGACACATGTTCACATATCAAGTAAGAAACACACATAACATGAATATGCGGTGCAGTGCATGCAGCAGTGGTGTGAATCCTCTCTGGCAGGTGCAGTCCAGCTCAGTCCAAACAGAGGGGCTCAGCAGGGCCATTTTGGAAGACCCTCTCTTTCCTCTGTGGGAAAGTATCTCTCTGCTTGGCTTGGCCTCTGGTACCTGATCCAGCTTTCACTTCTACCACAATGTGCCCATTATGCATTACATGGCTTTCAGAGAATGTTACTGGCACTGAAATACATTCATAGTTTGAGAACTCTTTCTTTTAAATAAACGTATTGAGAGAAAGCAAGTCATTAACAGCATATATCTTAAGGCACACCTTTTGATTGAGGGTCTGAGAGTCAATGATGGACTGTACTTGCTTGATAATATCACCATTTTGAGCTTGGTTTTCACGTTATTCTGGCTATGATATTTATCATGAATATGAGAGTCAGATTATTCATATCCCTGTTTACATGACCATGACAGTATCAATGTTTCTGGTCATCTGTGTGCAGTTTGTCTTGATATTTCACCATCTAACTCACAATACTTTGAACTAACCAGGTATAGTCACAAAACAGGATAAGAGGTTTACATGATGCTACAGAATCCTGCTTTCTGGTGGAATAATCCAGACAGCATATTCATTTGTGTCAAAACCAGGATAAGGACTTCTAAAGATTTGACGAGGCATTGAAGTATGTTTTCGTGCCGGGGATAATGATGTAACCAGATTTAGAGCAAATGTTGATGCAGTCCACATTAGTGGTTCTTACTGTCTTTGTATCTGGACTGGATTCAACAAATACTGAAAGATCATTAATTGTGTAGATAACAGAGGAGAAATCAATGACTTTCAGCCAAACTGCTGATTGCTATTCTTCATGTGTTGGCTGGAGGACACTGGAGTTATCTCTACATTAGAGATAGTTGGCCTCACGTTGTACGTCTCTTGAACCAAATTTGTGCAAGATGGCCGTTAAGAGTTATCATTGTCTTTGGTCATAGCTCTTCTTACACACTCCCTTCCAATCTCAACGGCAACTGACTCAAAGAGGGGACGACTAAACTATGCAAAGGTCTAGGCCTTGTGATGGAAACCAGTCTGCAGTCGTGAAGCGTGAGAACAGCGTAGTGTGGTTACATGGCATTTAACTGACAAACAAGCCTGACTTAATACCGGGTCACATGGGAGTAAACTACAGTTATTGATAGAGACAAGCACTCGCAGATGTTTCAGGGATTGTTACACATTTGTTCCACTTACAGTCGTTTCATGGCCTGAAGATGAGAGAAGGTTCCCGGGACGAGCTGGGTGATTCTGTTGTTGTGCAAAAACCTGAGTGAGAGAAAGAGAAGAACTGTGAGATTCATCATCAATATGAAAGACTGTAAAGCGTGATAGAGCTATTCAGCAGCTCTGAAAAATTACAAAGAGGCTTCATGCATTTAGAGGCCATTAATGTCAACTTAATGAGGAAAATGACGAACTGTTTCATTTGAACAAATAAGCTGTTTCTTCACATTTTGTGAATGAATTCAGCAAACTGATGATGGTGGATGTCTGTAACACTTACAACTCTGCAATAGAGTTTCTTCAAATGCCAATGTCTCTAGAATCTTTACAATCAAAACTAAATAGTGATAAAAAATGAATTAAGCTAAAAATGGACACATTTTAAAATGTTATTATTGATTAAAAACAAGCTTCCATGTTATTTTCATCAAGTTTTGCACAGAAAAAAGAAATTCCAATTCACATTTTGAATTATTCCAAAACAAAGACCAAATATCTCTAAACACTGAATACATTGTTTGAAATGTAAACCTTTTTAAATTCATGACAGTGCAGAGTTTTTGTAGTTCCTTCTATTTGTATTTTGTATTTTGAATTTTTTTTTAAGATTTATTTTTGAGCTTTTTCGTGCCTTTATTGTAGAGATCAGGGAAAGAGAGAGAGAGTTGGAAATGACGTGCAAGAAAGGAGCCACAGGTCAGATTCAAACCTGGGACGACCGCTTGGAGGACTACAGCCTCCATATCTGGGGTGCTCGCACTAACCACCAATGCCACCACCATCCAAGTCAATGCTCCTGCTTTTACGGTCCTGTTATTTTAGACTAATTTTCAAAAGGATCATGAAAACCGTTGTCTATTTCACAATGATTCTTAAAACAAGAACAACCAAACTATCAACACATTGACCTGTTACTGTATGGACTGAAACCAATACTTGTTAATACACAGGGATAATCATTGATGCAGAGAAATGGCTGTATTTGTAAAGCTGTTACACAAAAAGCTTTAAACATATTTTCTCACAGTACCAATAGTGACATGCTTCTAGCGGGGGTCATGGCTCCAACATCAGGATCAACTAAGAGTTCTATGTCATGCCGAGGAGACTTTTACATTTTATCAGGACTCAGGGGGTGGAAATCAAACCACCAACTCTGCCGTAAGTCGGGAACCTGCTGTTGTCTTTGAGCCACAGTACACCTAGTTCTTCATTCTGTATTTTACCTTTAGTCCACAGAAATACTCTCTCTGTGTCAGAGGGACTGCTTTGACTGTGATCTAGGAGATTTTCCCCAACAAGCCACTCTGAGTATGCACCTAAGAATTCCCCCCCAACCCTCCCTCCCATTTCCCCCCTTTTCTGCAGGTGTCCCTCTATCCTCTCCCCCTCTCTCTGTCCTCTCCCCCTCTCTCTCTCTCTCTCTCTTTCTCTCTCTCTCTCGGCTGGGAAGTATGGATATACTGGGGAGCAACTGGCCCATAAACAGGGACAATGAAACAGGAATGTAACAGGACTTTCTTCAGACATCTGGTGGAGAGTTTAAGAAGCAGAGGCAGCGGTACATCTGCATGCTGTCAGGAGTTCAGGTTCATATCCAAGGTTTTCACATCAACAGTGTTCACAGGCAGTGCTAACGAGAATGAAAGTTGTAATCTCACAACAGGTCTCCAAGTTACTTTGATTGAACTAACCAAAGATCATCATTTACCCCAAAACAAATCACAACATATGTCTGTAATATGACTGAACTCTACCCGTCTGTTCCAACAAATAAACCCGAGAGTTAACAAACACTAACATCATCTCACAGGAGATCAGCCTCCCCTTTACAGTATTATTGTCTGAAGCTACATCAAACTGATGTAGAGGCTTATTAGGACCCATTTCACTGTGGATAACTGTATCTTATTCATGTTCTGTCATTCTAATCTCAAGCCAAGCTAAGGCTCGATCAACTCAAGTTGATTCATAATTCCTCTCTAAGTAGTTCATCCAATGTTGGGGTTCTGGTTTCTATCTTTGTCTCGCTGATATCACATTTATAGTTTAGTTTTTTCCACATAAGACAGTTTTCTTTCGTAAACATGAGTACATTTAAAAAATCTTGGGACAGATATTGAACATGAAAAAACTTACAGTCGTTCCAGCTTTGGGAGTTGAGTAAATGATTCTGGCTCCAAAGATTCAATGTTGTTGAAGTGAAGGTACCTGGAAAAAAAACAAAGCGTTCAATAGAAGAAAAAGAAAACTGGATTACGGCTAACATACAGTAACGTGGCCCCCCAGTTATCTCTGTTCACCTGTCCACCCCTTGCACTTCCCTTTACTGAAATAACAGCTAAAGAAAAGTGTAATAACTAGCTTTAGATGAATGCATACAGACTGAGGGAATCTGTATTTGCAGGCATTCATCTGAGACAGCTGACATACAGGCTCTGAAAATCTATGGCTGAGGATTTAAATAAATTTGCCCAGAGGTGAAAAGCTTCTGTGAAAACTTACACATAGCATGCAAGCAGAATTTATGCTCCCTTTGAGCTGAGAAAGCATAAATCACATCATATTCTAATAGATCAAAATGTAAGGGAAGTGACATCCAAATGATGGCTTCATGCTAAGGTTTGCGTGCTGGGTATCTGCTTGTGTAGACATGGAAAGCAACAGGCAAAGCGACTGTAACAGCAGAACAAACAGAGAAAGCAGCACACATCCAATATGTCTTCTACACAGAAAAAGCCATCTTTGTCTTGGAGGTTGGTACGCCTCAGCTTTTGATTCTTAGCTGTATTTTACAAGCTGTACTCGACATCCAACATTATGTCTTTGGGTGTTGTCTAAACTATGTGTTGTACAGGAGCCAGAATAGAAAAGCAGGCTGTAGTCCAGAGAGCAGACGGCAGAGATGTCTAATGAAGCCAGCTGTAAATTAGTTCTCTGGCCACTTAATCCCTCTGCGAGAAAGAAACAGCATCCCTCATCACTTTTTTTGTGCTCTTTCAGAAATGTTTGTGATCCATTGTAGCTGTTACAAGTTAAGCTGGCAACGGGGGAAAATACAATCAAACAGTCGTGGTTGCTCTGAACTGTGAAAAGAGCACTGGAGACTCTGCTCTGCATTCAAGTTTCTGTTCAAATTCTTTGATTTAAAGTAGAGCTGGGTGAGGAATGAGTTGTCATAATGGATAATAATTGATGGTTTAGGACCAGGTTTTAAAGGGAAATTGACACAGGTGAAATGCCAATATATGGTGTGCTGATATAATGGAAGAGTTTGTAAAAAAAAAAAAATTGTCTTCTGTTATTCGGAGGTGGGTCAGTTTTGCAGCATCTAGCCTTTAGACAAACTTTCTAACTGGACAATAGCTTTCCAAAGTCTGTGGCCATGTAGCGAGGAAGGACAGTGAGTAATTAATTCCAGCATCACAGCACAAAGCGTCACAGGGAGGGGAGAGGGAGAGGTGAGTGGCCCTGGGAGTTACACAAGACAACATTTCCCTGAGAACCCTACCAACATTTTTTTGAAATATTGATTCAAATAGATTGTTAGAAATTAAGTAGATCCAATTTGGGGTGACACAATAGAGTATGTCATTTTCTTCCAAAGCCATATTACTCAAACCTAATGTTCGGCTGTGACCCTGTTTTAACCTCTATAGTCTCAGCCAGCAGATAAACCATCAAGAGATAAATGGTGGTGGTGGGTCATATAGAAACCTAAGAGTGAAGTCAATGTTTGTGGCTTCACGCTTTGGCATCTGTTGTTCAGTGGGGGGTGTAGAGGAACTATTACAGCGTACGCAACTTGTCACCCACATAAAAAAGCTTTCATTATCGTTGCAAAATTCAAAACAGCTGCCAGGCACGCAGCCCGATGTTGGAGTTGGTTTCACTTGGTGAATTAGACATTTGTTCTGTGTTAATGCGACCACAGAGAGGTACAGTGGGCTCCTCCATGAGAAGAGTAAGAATACTTTAGTAGAGAAAGGAGCAGATTAGCTGTATTGTTTTTGATCATATCACATTGTATTATTGACATCATGATTTCTGCAAACAATGATCAGATTCTATTTCTATTACACATTTCATATTTAAAACAACAGATATATTTCTGATGAGGTTTCCCTCTCATGCATGCTAAACGTACAACAGAGGCAGAGACCATCAGTGTCAAGGTTTACATATTGTATCACATAGACTAAACATACAAAATTCACCCAAAATATCGCACAAATAAACACTTAAAGCAGATCAGAGAAAATCACAGCAGACGAAAGGTTTCTGCAGCAGCAGGACGGACACAATGCAAGTCAAAGCTTTGGTCTGAAGCAGAAGCTTTGACTGCGGCACAACACGGCTACCACTAATAGCAACTCAACTCTAAATGACATGCTTTAAAGCTTCACATGGGGTTGCCGCATATCTGTTGTCAGGACAACAACACATGCGACTCATGCAGAGGGTTCAGCACGGCATACAAGGGTGGGTGCACACACGGCATGCATGGTGGTGGAAAAAAGGGGGTGTCACTGTAATGGAAACTAGCAGAACATAGCAATCATGAAACCTGCATAAATGTCACAAAGTTTACCAAACAGCTCCAAACTGTGACACGTCTGGACTGTTCCATTACTAACTTAGCTCATAAATCGTGTATGATCATGCAGACATTACCAGGTGTCATGTATTGTTTATATCAATCTTTCAGGGAGGGAGGGTGGTGGGGGGTAAAGGCATTTTACAAACGGAGAGACAGCACGGGGGAGGAGGAGCAGCAGGGCGAGCAGAAGAAAGAGGGGGACGAGGAAAATGGTCACTTACAGTTGCTCAAGAGAGACAAGCCCCTTAAATGCTTGTCTGTCAATTGATTGGATTTCATTCTTGTACAAATAGCTGAAAGGAGAGATAATCAGTGACATTAGTAACACACACACACACACACACACACACACACACACACACACACACACACACACACACACACACACACACACACACACACACACACACACACACACACACACACACAGGATCAGTCATCTGAATTCTGCCTGCTTGTTGTGAGAGTAAAGTGGAAACGATCTGATCAAACAACAACATTTAATTCAATGATTTTTAAACCAGATGCTTATGTGGGTACTAACTGTATGGTATGTTAAATATGGTTTATGTTCACTAGTTATTGCTGCTACAACACAATGAATCTATCTATCCATCTATGGTAGGAATGTTTTGACTTTATCAATAATCCTGTACTCTTTGTAATTGTTTTCCTGCACTTTTATGTTTGTGTTTTGTCTTGTAACAAAATAAAACTCAAGCATATCTTAAACTCAGCTTGGACATCGACATCAGTTACAGTAATTATGAAGGACAGAACAGTGGATACATTGCACAAACAGTTTGAAATGGCTGCAAAGTAATCCTTGGGGGGAAATGCACCCAAACACAGTACAACCAATCAAATCAAATGTTAATTTAAGAAGCTCAGTATTAGAGCCCGACCAGCCACATGATGATATCGGCCGATATTAGCATATCCAGTAACTATCAGTATCGGCTAATTTTATCGCAGATATGTGCCGATATTACTCGATTTAATCATCAGTCAAATAGTTGAGTATCATTGTATTACACTAGCAGTTCTCTTTAACCAGCAGAGGGCGCTTTAACAAGCATTATCACTCTCCAGAGTGTTAAGCGGTGATGCACGTACATGCACAGTTACTTTCCAGTTGAGTGACCATCTTGTCTTTGTCAAATATCTTTTCCACAAGTGTTTGATAACTGCATCTGAGGGGTCGACGCAATATGTGTATATCTATATCTATCTATCTCTACAGATCAGACATAGATCCAAGAAAGATATCGGCCAATATATCGGTATCTGAATTTTTCCCACCCCTATATCGGTATCGGTATTGGCCCGTAAATCCCATATCGGTCGGGCCCTACTCAGTGTAAGGGAAGGATCACAGGAGAAACACATTGATAGGGGAGTAAAACCTTTTTATATTAATTATATTGAAAAAGTGGATGTTGGAATACTTTACAGATCATTGTTGTGTTTGGTGATTGTTCATGATAACAGTTAAACCTTGCTAAAAATAAAACCTTACTTAAGAGAAAACATGCAACAATAACAGAAGATAACAGCTCACGGTAGAGATCACAGTCAGTAATAATCAGTCATAATATTCTTCTGTATACTGGGTTCACAGTTCGTTATCAAAGACAGGAGAAACACCTCGTAACTTCCTCATGAAATCTTTTTTCCACGTTGCCTCTTTATTCAGTGATGTCCATATTTGAACTTGAACGCCTGCTCAGAAACAACATCGTATTTGAGCACTCTGACATGTGCATGTTTTCCCTTCTTCATACATGTGAAAGAAATGTGACACTAGAAAAACATAGCCTACAGCTGTCCGTCCTTTCACTTCACAGCATTACACTCGTGATGAGACATGATGAGAGATACAGATCTCTCTCCCAAATGCACAAGTGAGACTATCTATGGAAAAACAAACATCCTCCCTCTATCATTGCATGCCTTTCTCAGTGATGTAACACGTCTGTGTCAATGCTCTCAGGTTTCTTTCCATGGAAGATGAAAGGTTTATACAGTAACACACTTTATCTTGCATAATATGATCAAGGATAAAGACAAATAAAGCTGAAAGCCACAACTTAAGTGAGATTCAGAGAGAGGAATGACGATGCCTTCAAACTTTTTCCAGAGGATTTTCTATGAGCAAACAACAACACAAACTCAGATTTGCATGCAGAGAAATTCTGTAAATGTAATAAAAACTTGGATCTTTATGCATAATCTGTTTACTTCAGAGAAAAGGGACTTAACAGACGAGCTGTCTCAATCTCTTGTAAACGTCTCACTGACTTAAAGAAGCCCCTGATCACTTTGCTATTGAAAGTTAAACAAACATGACTTTGCCCTGTGAGGTTTGCACGAGAAACAGGATTTGGAAGTAGTGGGCTCAAATCTCAAGGGGCCTCACTTCAGTGAACAGATCTCCTGCAGTGCTTATTCTAAAAGCCTTTCAACAGCCTGCGTTTAAGCAGAGACCGACTTGTTGAAACCGAATATTCAAAGTCTCTTCATTTCAAAAAAACGTCTTTATTACATTTTTGACTCAGGACCAGGGAGGACTTTCCCCTTAAGGCCCTGACACACCAAGCAGACGGCAAAGAACTAGTGGCGACGAAGTTTGCCTGTGGCGTCGCCTCACTACGCCTTTTGTCTTGGCCAAAAAGTTGCACTAGAACACACTGCAACGACTACAGCCGACGGCCAACCAGCACGTACGTTCTGCGCATGCGTGAGAGGAAATAACTCCCCATGCCAGCAGGCGGTGGTAGTCTGTAGTTATGATACGAGAAGACCATTTTCACACCGCTGTCAGCCACCACTCGTATTAAAGGTATCCTACTAATCGAGAATAATGTCTGATAAAAAGTTGAAAATGGCGGAGGCGACAAATACGGAGAAAATGCACTAATGGGTGAAAGCATGGATACTACACGGGCAGGCTCAAGGGGCTTTCCCGAACCTGTGTCGAGAGATGGAGAGAAATGAAACCTCCCAACAGCCAATCAGAGAGATTCCTCTCACCGACCACGGCCCAAAAAAGGCCCAAAAAAGGCAGACAGGTAGCAGCCCTGCCGGACACACCACAAAAACTAGGGCGACGGCCGCTCACAGACGGTCCGACTAGGACCGACGGCCGACGATCTCCTTGGTGTGTCAGGGCCTTTAGTGCACATGATCAACTAATTAAGTCATCTGTGTCAACATTTACAAAAAGAAAAGCTAAACAAACATACTATATATTTACTCTAAGAGGCACCGGTAAATATTCTATAGGGGATATCAGGTATATTTAAATAGGGGCCCTAAATAATGTCAAATAGGTAAAGGGTTTTGGAATTTCTCCAGTAGATGGCTTTGGCTGGCAGTCATGAAACAGGCTGTAATGGCTGCCAAATATTATATATATTATGAGAGTTGTTGCTGAGACTAGGTCCTATGTTAATCAGAAACAACTGTTAGCTGCAGTGATCTCTTCAAGCCACCAGACTCCATAAATAAAAAGAGTTATTTTACCTTGCAGTTAACGGGAGTTGCTTGTTTTCTGGATTGGTGTTTTTGTTTGTGTTGTTTAAAATGATTCTGTCACACAACAACACAAACAAGTTCTCTGTTTATTGAGTGTTGTGACTTTGTAAAAAGTGTTCTGGTTAAAATAAAAACATTGTCAATAAAAGGTATTTTTCTCCAGTCATCTTTTCCATTATGTGTCAAGCACTTAGAAAAACAATATGAGCGTTTATGAAGCAAATAAGCCGCTCCAGTAGTAAGCTTTGATCAGGGGCATTTGCCCCCAGAGCAGCAATAACAGCCCATTTTGTGGCTGCTGGCTGAAGCAATCCACTGGAGCATTCTTCCCAAACTTTGTACCAAACGATCATTTAAACTCCAAAAAATGTAAAATAAAAAATATGGCACAGGATTCCCCTTCAATGTGCTTCCACGCAAACACAGAAACCAATAAAGGGTCTGCGTTTCTATAATAAACACGATGACAGACAATTACAGAAGGATGTAAGGCAACTGAATTAAGGATAAAATAAACAGTGAGGGGTTCCCACAAAGAGACGCGTTGACCTCTGTTTGACTTGTTTATGGAGGTGGCTGGGGGAGTATGGGGGGAGTGGTTGTATAGACAGCCGCCCGGCCATTAGGGTTTGGAGGACATGAAAGATGACAGGGAGTGGACTTTGCTGGGATCCAAAGGAAGTGAAGAGGTGAGGTGGGAGATACAATCTAGCCCCCAGGCGGCGGGCTATAGAACAGATTCAATATGAAGACAGAGAGGTGGGAGGGAACCTCAGACTAATCACAAAGGATGTTCAAGTCTTTAAATCAGCTGTGCTTTAAAGTGAAGGGGGCTCTGTAATTACACAAAGTGTAACTAAATAGCTACAGGATGTAATAACAACATAAAGGGGTACATGGCGGGAACTTGCATGTTTGTGTTTGTGGGTCAGTTATTGGACGAGAGACAAGCCTGTACATCCTTTCGACGTCCTCCAGACTGTCTCAGTTGAGTGGATTGAACAAATGTGATCCTGTCAGGCAGTTTTTTTTTATCATTATAAGGGCTGTCTCCCAACAATCAGTAGAGAAGACCCCAGGATGACCTTCCTTTTAACAGCCAAATCTCTGCACTTTTTATTTGGCAGCATGGCAGGCTGTAAACCTTTCAGTGTTTAAAGTTAACAAGGTCTGAGAGCTGAATTAACCGCAGTGTTCTCCCCCTCTCTAAAATAAACAGGAATGTGATTAAAAGTGGTACAAACCCTGATCATATTTAAAAACCAGTGTTTCACACCGGAGGTGAGGAGGGGCTGCCAGCTGAGCTGCAGCTCGCTCATCTGTAGGTGGTCAGCTTGTGTTTAGGTAAGAGTTCCCTCGCTATAAATAGTTCACAAGAGTTTTCCCAGAATTATCCACAGAGGTCTGCTCTCCTCACAAATAAACAGACCAGGTAATTACATTTTTACAAACACACAAAAGATACGTTTTATGTTAAAGTGCGTTTTGGCTGTGCTTCAGGAGCTCCAGGTTGAATAAATAATAACTTAAGCTCAGCTTGTTTCTGTGATAAATGAGATCTACAACTTTGATGACCAAAATTCTTCATTTGATTAAACGCTGTAGTTAAGAATGATTAAAAAGAGATCTAAAATTGACAATGACCTGACATGCATGACGAGAAAATAGATGTTTGGAGATGTTTATGGTCCACTGTGCAGCTAAAACTGCATGTTAGGATGTGAAACCTAAAACCATAACAAGCCAGAAAAGACTAAAGATTATCAACCTTATTGACATAAACTTGTCTAACAATTCACACATACTCCGTGCGCGCCGCCGTCCGTCAGCGCCACGCACTACGCTGTAGTTCGCTGCCTCTCTATTCAATCAGTGTGTTCACACAGCGTGCGCCGCGGTCCGTCTCTGGAGCGTGCCACCAGCACCACTACTCTCTGCTCCATTTCAAATACGCCGCGAGTCTATTTTCGACGGAGTACGCTCCCGGCCCGCGTCAAGCTGGACCGAATATGACAACCCGTACAGGAAGTCAGACAAGGAAACGCACAGAGAGTCCGGTCAATTTCAAAATAAAACACAATATACGGACTCGCGATCGAATTCATTCATCACTTTATCAACATTACGTCAAAACTGGCATTGAATGAACAACAGATCAACCTAAAAAGGACAAAGTAACATGTTTGCACATTTTTCTCTTTATTCCCGCGTGATCTTGTAGTTCTCCTGTGATTTGTGTACAGCTGCTCATGGCTGCGCTCACGTTCCAGAAACGGATCCAGAGGGGCAGGGCGTGCGCCGTCCGACAGACCGCGGCGCGCACGGAGTATGAGGGGATTGGAAGTTATACTCCCAGTCGGGGCGGCAGTAGCTCAGTCTGTAGGGACTTCGGTTGGGAACCGGAGGGTCGTCGGTTCAAGACCGATGCGGACCATAAATATGGAAGTTGGTCTGGTAGCTGGAGAGGTGCCAGACCACTTCTCGAGCACTGCCGAGGTGCCCTTGAGCAAGGCACCGAACCCCCACCTGCTCAGGGGGCGCCTCCTGTGTGCTGCCACCACCGCACTCTGACATCTCTCCATTAATGCATGTCCACAGGTCGTGTGTGTGCATGTGTGTGAGTCAGGCCTGTGTGTGTGTGGAAGGCATGTCTCTCAGTAACAGAGTGCGAACTAGAATTTCCCCTCGGGGATTAATAAAGTATTTAAGATTAAGATTAAGATAAAATACGCTAAAAATAACTCATCAAAATAACTCAGTCATCTGAAAGTGTGTGAAACTGGGACGGATAAATGTTACTTACAGAAAACCCTGATAAATGTGCATCTTTATTGTAAATCATGAGACTTGTCTAGGCTGACAAAGCTGTTGGTAGTTTTTCAGGTTCTTATTGAAGAGCCAAATCTGATCAGATCTCTGGTACAGGCCTTAACACGGTTACTTCTGTCCCAGACACACAAGCCCTTATCAGTGTCAGCCATCAGGAAGACACTCGCTTTGCCTAATCAGGTACACCATAAAACATGATGTCACTTGTACAACAAACAGAAAGAAAGCGTAAAGCAAAGTTAAAATGCTCCTGAGGTCCTCTGAAGTCCAAGAAGGTAAGTAAGACTGTATCTTACTGTAAGCACAAGCAGTGTTTCTCATCACGGCTCAGGCCAGTCCTGGAACAATAATGTAAGTGACTAACAAAGCAAACTACCAATCCCACAGAAACCTCGAGGCTACACACGCCTCAGAAATCTGTCCTCTACTCTGCCTTCAGGTCAAGACTTCCAGACACATAAGTACAGAGGATCAGACACACAGAGACTTTTCATTGATGCTTCTGCTGACTCGACAGTCTACGAACATCAGCTGTTTTCCACTTTAACAGTCCATAAGCTTTGTTTTTTCTTCTTCTTTTGCAACTGAGTGAATGACATGTTACACCATGCTTCTTCTATTGACTGAACAAAGAGTGGATTCCTTTAACGATGGCTTTTTGCCTACGAAGTCTGAGAACAAAGATAAGTTGTTTGAAGATTTATGGCTGTACCTGAAAGACAAAACAAACTGAACATGAGTAAAGTAACTTACAGATATTTGAGGTTTTCCAGGTCTTCAAAAGCCCCCCTGGGGATCCTTCGTATATGATTGTTGTTAAGGAGTCTGTTGAGAGAGAAAACAGATGTTATGGTTTTGTTAGAAGATGGGCAGTAACTTTCTTCTTGGCTAATTGGAGTGTTAAATGTCAATATGAAAAATTACGCAGTGTAATCGAATTCACAGTCGTTCGCAGCTCTGGATCCCTAGCCTCTGGTTTTTTTTCCCCAAAAAAGGGGAAAAAGGAATAAAATAGTCAAACCTTGGAACTATTTTCACTTAGTTTTTAGTCCAGATTAATAATAAATGACCAAAAGTTTTGCAGTTAGTCAGTAACTGGATGAAATGGCTAAAACATCATCCCTGTTTGCAAAAAAACTCAGATCCAAATTCAACTTCTGTAAGTGCTGGTTCTTTCTACTGACAGGCTCAGCTTGTTATTCAAAGTATCTGACAACAGTACGGAGAAAATCCTGACAGAAATAGATCCTTTTTTTGTACCAGAAATGGACTTCACATCATTCTCTTCAAGGACATCAAGGACATGCATTGATCACTTAGTTTCTTTGTATTTATGCACTTTTTTTTGTTTGTTTTTCTCTCGCTTTTTTGCATAACCCCCAAAAAACTACACAATCAAGGTAGCTATCGAACAGACAATTCTGTGTTCTGCAATGTAAAATGACTTTACTGTCAGTCAATCAATCTTTATTCGTTAGGGCTGGGAATCTTTGGATGTCTCACGATTCAATTTGATTCGATTCGATTCCGATTCTTGAGGTCACTATTCGATTCAGAATCTATTTTCGATTCAGAACGATTCATGGATTCATGATTCAAAGTCTATTTTTTAATTAGTCCATACTTCAGGATCCACTCCAGTCATCTGTGAGACTGGCTGAATTTCTTGCCGCTCCATTTGGCATTCTACTGAGTTAAAGAGCTAGCCTTAGCACTTAGCAGGGAGTGACTGATTAGCCAAACATTTCTTGGAAGTTATGAATCTACTTAACATCTCAGAAAATAAGTCGATTTTTTCCCCCACCTCTATTATTCGTATTGCACCAATTCATTACAATAAAAAGAGCAGGTCTAGACTGTACTGTTTGTTGTACTAATGGAGTCTGGTGGCTAATAGAGAGCTATGAAACAACTGTTTCTGGTTTCTAAGACAAATCTTTCCCTAACAACAAAGCTGGTCTCAGTGGGAAAACACTTAAACACTTTGAATAACAATCTGAGTCTCGTAAAAAAACAAGCATATTCTTGTGGACATACTTTTGGTTAATTTGCCTCCAAGTATTAGTTGCAGCCATTATAAGGCTGACATACTGACATTATCCTGTAAGGTCACAGACAGCTTCCTCACACTGTTTCACTTTGTCAGCCGGACTCCAAATGTTAACATTTTAAATACGGAGAGCAAAGGATCAGTCTTTAGATCACTTACAGGCTCTCTTTCCATCTACAGACATTGCTGATATATTTCTGTCTGTGCTGCGATAGAAAGGACATGTTGCTGTAGTTGGAAGACTCCCAGACTTTAGGATGTATTATTGTTCAGTCTGTGGATCTGCAGCTTGAAACCATGACGAGCTGTTCAGGATGTAAAGCTCTCAACAATCCACATCGCTGGCCGGCCGGGCTTTTCTCTTGCCTTGAGGGTCTTTTCTTTCACTTTGAAAATAAATCCAGTATGTCCCCGGCATGCATATTTTCTCATGATTATTAACTGTCATGGATGTTTAAGTGGATCTACACAGCTATACTTGAGTGAAGTGCTATTACTCTGCACATTTCTCCCTTACTCCACAGTAGGCATGGATGGGAAAGCATCTCAATAATGTTTGCAAATATCTGAACGTGGTGAGGTGTGTTTGATTTATTCAAGCAGCCAGTTGGACGCTCTGAAATGTGGCCTGTCGAGATAAGGATATGGTTCACATAAGCTAAAGCAAACCTTCTCCAAATTAAAAGAGGGCTGCCAAACTAGTTTGTCGCCAGTGAAAAATAGTAATAACAACAACAACAAAAAAAACTTTGGAGCGGTCAGCTTTTATTAGTTTTGCTATGAAGGACCGTCTCGCAGGCTGGACATAGGATAAATAGCCCTGTGGGTGGAAGTGGAAAAATAAATTCCTCCAAGATTACGAGCTGACCTACATGTGTGAAACCACAGCAGAACAGAACAAGAATGTGTGTGTGTGTGTGTGTGTGTGTGTGTGTGTGTGTGTGTGTGTGTGTGTGTGTGTGTGTTTGTGTGTGTGTGTGTGTGTGTGTGTGTGTGTGTGTGTGTGTGTGTGTGTGTGTGTGTGTGTGTGTGTGTGTGTGTGTGTGTGTGTGTGTGTGTGTGTGTGTGTGTGTTATACTAACAGGACTTTGTATAGAAGTGACAATTATCTAGCAGGGAGCTGTTACAAGGAAGTGGAATTGATTCATTTTCAGTAGAGTCTCTGGATTTTCTTAACATCATTACTTAACGATTTGTTATGCATTATTTTCATTCTAATGAAGGTAACACGATGCGTCTTTTAAAAGGTCACACATGGAGATTTGCAGCGGTGAAGGAAACAGACTTACAGCGTGTTGAGGTTCTTTAATCGTCTGAAGGAACCCGGTTGTAAATCCTTGATTTTGTTGAACCTCAGATCTCTGTAAAACAGAAGGAAGAACGCATAAATACATAAATCCAATAGTTATTCTTGGCTTCATAGTAACACAGGAATGAACGGCGGTCCTTAGCAGAGCCGTGGGGTAATAATCCTGAAGCGTAATTGGACACATTACTCATCTCAGTGGAATGCCCCTGTCAAGCTTTAATCATGAGGGCAGATTTATATAACATTTGCCCCAAAGAAAACAGTCACAGGGCTAATGGCAGCAGTCAGCAGGTTTCACTATCTCTCTGCTTTAACGTCCTAATTTAAAGAGGCTGTGTTATCATAACAGTGTAGTCTGACGTGACACTAATCACTCTCGGTCTTAGAGAAAATCACCATCGATGCCATAAAGGTGACAAGCTACAGACCCTCCTAATTTAGCTCTGTGAGGCTGAAATCATTCTTAACCCCCCGGTCGTATTACCAGCTCCATAATGACACGTAATGAGAACATTTCTTATAAACACAGATATTATGTTTTTGAAACTTAGGCTCAAAGCCATGTGACCGTCAGCTAAACCATTTGCTAAATGTATTTTTACAAGATAAATTCAGTAAGTGGAACCAGCCGGGCATATGAGAAGAATTTATTCAAAGCTAAAGGGGGATGCCCCCTACAAGACCCCAAGTTGACTTTTTCAGTTGAATCATAGTACTTTGGTTTTTGAGTTTTCTCCTTGCACACAGAGCAACATGTGAGCAGGCTACATTTATTTATTTTACCTTCATTCCATATGACATTGGATAGAGAAGGAAACAGGGGAGAGAGAGAGAGTAGGGAATGACATTAGGGAAGGGGCCACAGGTCGGACTTGAACCCGCGTGGACATCTTGGAGGACTATAGCCTCCTACATGGAGCACGACCTAACGCCCGAGCCATCAGCACCCCCATTTACAGCGTTTCAAAATACGTTTGGGTGTTTATCGATCACAAGGCTTTTACCAGGAGCCTCAAAGATCTTCTCCTCTACACAACAAATGGACTCTTAGACACTGAGAAAATCAGTTTCTCATTAAAAACAGTTTCTTCCAATTCTTTTCAGCAGACACAGGAAGTCAGGAACAGACACTCACTTATTTCTGGGTGCACTTTTGGTTACTTTTCCTGCACTGTTTATTGCCATGTAATGTTAACTTCAAGACAAATGATGCACACAGGTCTCCTCCTCTCCGAAACAGACGGATGAAAGTGTGATGAAACAGGAATAATATTATTGGATTTATGTCCAGTTGACCGCCAGGGCTTTTGACAATCTGCATCTTACAGTTGATTCTGTCTAATTCATAAATGTAGACATCTTTCACTTTACTGAAATCCAATCTTGATCGTAAACATCTAAATCTGATGCCACTGAAAAGATTCTGAGTCAGGTACATCTCTAATATCAGTGTGTCAGTCCCCCCAGTGTCTCTACCATTGTACAAATACTCTTCCCAATTAATGGTCTGTGTTAACCCAAAACAGACAGTTCTGCATAATGTAACCTTGCATGGCATCCTGAGACAAAAGCACGATGAAGAAACCTTCAGCCAAAGAGAAGAAGAGAAACTGAACCATAAAGCAGATTTATCACTGACTGCACTGAGTAAAAGGGAGAAACACATCAACCCCTCTCCTTAAGAAGACGCAACTCCCACCGTAACAACTTGGACCGTCTACCAACATTCTTGTTAGCAGATGACCTTACAAAGTAAATACTGTGAGACTGGGTCACACAGTCATAACGTACCGTTAATATTCAAGCGAAATGAGACGCTTCAGATCTTTCTTCACTTTGGAGAAATAGAAAAACAGCTTCACCTTTTGTCCTGTTTCTGTTTAAAGATGTCTGAAACCACCTTTCTTGATACACGTGCCCAGCATATAGATTGAATTTAAGAGCAGATCTATTCATTAGCTAAGCATTCGCCTCGTTTATCTTTCTTTTAACGCAACAAGCAAAGGCTACAGTATACATTCCCAAGTTTTTGCTTCATGGAAATGTAGGCCAGATAACAGAATCAACTGATTTCATAGGCACTGAAATGTTTACTGGTCACTGGCTCTGTAAAAGCCCTCACATATGGATCCAATCAGAGCGAGTCCAGCTTTTTCATATGCTCACTTCCTTTCATATAGGCTGTGAGCTGGTGCAAGAATTCACTCTGAGAGCTTTTATGTAACTGACATGCTTTATGTGGAACGTCCTTCAGCTGCAGTGATACTGTTGTTTCTGGCAACGCCTTCAGCGTGTGAGAAACTTCATTAAGTTCTTACTGTCGAGATAAAAGTGGAGCGTCACAGGTCTCCAGTTTCTATCAACAGCTTCAAAACTCTGAAACTCTAAAGAACCTCCAAAAGTTGAAAGAGGAGTGCTTAGCATCAACAGCTTTGACGCATTTAGAAGAAAAAAAAGTAACTGTCAAAGACATATCTGAATGGCAAGTCCTCCAAAGATCAGGGATCACTACTGAGAGATGTTCAGCACCCTTTAAAAAAACCCTTCTCTGCAAGCTTTGAGCTCAGGGTGCAGAGTGGACTGCCCTGACATGCTGAGGCGGGGGCTGTCCTACGTAACCGCCTGCAGCACTACAGGATGAAGGTGAGGAGGAGGAGGAGGAGGGGGACTGCATGTCACATGGCCTACGTGCTGGTTCAGGCAGCAGCCTTCTCAGGTGCAGACATGAAAGCAATGATTGTGATTTCTGGAAGTCTATAAAGCATAATAAGTGTGAGAAAGTTTGACCTTTAACTTTGAAACAGAACCTCTACATCCTTCTTATAATGAACGACACAGCAGCAAAAGGAGCTCTGCAACAGAAACAGTGAGCAAGCAAAGTACCGTAAAATACGGACTATAAGTCGCACCGGTATATAAGACGCATTCTGTTTTTGAAGGTCTCTCAGAGAGAAAAAAGTGTCAACTGTCTTCCTGCGTGACGATTTCGATATGTGTTCAGCAAAGTCTACAACGTGCAGTTACTGTGCAGCTGTGTCGTACTTTCAGTTCCGTTTGATTTTGCTTTGTGGAGTTTGCACTTCTACTAGCTACACTACGGTAGTTGAGCTCTCAGCCTGCAGTGAAAGTTGTGAAGCACAGACTCCTAGCTTGCAAGCTCTCTGCCCGACTCCGCTGGTCACTCTTTAACTTTAAATCGGAGTCTTTCAATCAGAAGAGCGCTCCACAAGGTTTATTTACGGAACAATATACCACCGTTTTCTGTAAATGCATGATTATGAGAGAAAAGATGTGGTCTGGTCTGCGTCGCTATCTTTCCCAGCACAGCGTACAGCTTACAGCACAGTGTAATCAGCTTGTGTCAGCATTTAGTACTTGTATATCGGTCGCACCGGTGTATAAGGCGCAGCCAACTTTGACGATGAAAAAATAGGTATTAAAAGTGCGTCTTATACACCAGATTTTACAGTATATATATTGGGATTGTTACTGTCATCATTTCTTGGAATATGTTTCAATGCTTAATGTCTTCACAACTAAAGCTGAAGGTTAACTAGGTCAATGAATTTTTGCTGAAAGTATCGACACTTTTCAAAATAGAATAGAATAACAAACAAAAAACAGACAAGTTGATTATTTTTTCTTCATAGAACATACAGACCGTATCGATCCTTTACCATTGTAAATCTCTAACACCTTAAGCTTATACTGCACCAGCCACGTGGACTTTTTCGACATACTACAATGTACAACATACTGTTCAACGGGAAGATGCAAAAACAGACTCTTTTTGTTGCAGAAACAATGACAACTCTAGATCAGGGATGGGCAACTTTGGTCACATTCATTTAATTCTCGCTGCCAGGGGGCCAAATTGTAGGATACAAAAACGATTACAGTCAATGATGTCTCAAATTTAACTCAACATATACCAGTGATCAAATACTTTAATGGACATATTTCTGGATTTCATGATTTCATGGCAGGTTTTGTCATGTTTTCTTCATGTTTCCAATTAATTGATACTGTATGTAAAAATTGACCTGAGGGCTACATTGAGGGTTGATGGGAGCCGCATGTGGCCCCCGGGCCACCAACGAGTTTATTGGAATATGATAATCTCTCCCTGTCGATTTAAAGCACACATTCTTTAATAAAATGACTTGATCAAAAAAGTAACAAAATAGTTCCACAATGGAAAGTCTTCGCTTTACGCAGCAGGAAAAAAAAAACATTATATCTATAATGGTTTTCTTTGGTTTGTCCAAATCCAAAATAGAGAAAGGGTGTAGGAGACAGACTCTGGTTGTCCAACAGCGTTACCATGTCATAGAAACTCTCCTCACAGATATGTGCCCGTGACTGCACTCACTAAAGATTCCTGATTATACGTGTGGTAACCTTGTTAATGCTGCTTTGGCTCAGTGTGTGTATCTGAGATGATTGGTTTTAAAGAGAGGGCTTGATAAGGTCAGGCAGTACGTTGTTTGTTGCAGCAGTAAGGAGAGACTCAGCTGACCACAGTGTCCTGAAGTATTGGAGCTGCTGATGACATCATCACTGATGTATCCTGCAAGCCCTCTCAGGCTTTCAGTGAGTGAAAGTTGCAGCACTGACACTGATGAGTTCTGTGTTTTTGTCCAAGAGATGGTTTTCTCTGCAGATCTGTTAATAATGACGTGTGTGTACATGTGCCAAAACCTGACTCTGGCCAACCACATTAAACCAGAAATACTAGTTTGAATCAAAAACCCATCCAAACAATTAACACTTTATCCCCAGCACAGAGCTATGGGGCTCTTTTTTGGTACTTTGTTAAAAGCTCTTTGCTACCAAAAGCCCTTTTCAGATTGTTTTTTTCACTAAAGTGCTGTAACTAAGCTCAGCCCAATTCTTTGTACATTCATATTGATTCTATGGCACAATATTGGTGTCCCAGTCTGTGAATTCACATTGCGTTTTTCGACATTGACGAAGCACAGCAAAGTGGGAGCTCCACATAGACACACAGTCAGAAATGCATGCACACACAGCGCTGTGTTCCCACATTGGCTCTGCTGAAACTGTGTCGCCTCTGTAACGTCTCTGTTCCTACCTCCGAGGACAGTCCAGAGGGGGGATCACTTCATCCCCCCGTTACACCTCAGCGACATTCAGATTGAAGGAGAAACGTCGCAGGGGGGGCAGTCTGAATAGGGCTTCTGTAGGGATGGGTGATATTATGGTCTACAGATTTAAAGGCGGTCCTGACCCTTCTTGATTTTGATTGGTCAGTGAGGGAGAAGTGACAGTGACAATGCAGGGGTGTTCCAAAAGATGAACTTAAAAAGAAACTGGGCCCTGTGAACGCAGCACCAATAGAAGCTGACAGCCTGGCGCTTTTGCATTTTGGACACTGAGCGCTGAATATGATGAACTTCATTGGTTCTGTAAAGAAAAAGCCATGCTGGTGCAAAAAGCAACGTAAGTAGACAAAGGCCGTTATCATTGTTTACAGTCAGCAGGAACTTGATAAGCAAGAGCAGGTTTTGAGTCTAGTGGCACCTTTAACAGATTGTTATCTTCACCCGTAAACAGATAACTATTTATAGAGATGAATAAAAAACAATATTGTTGTCAGATGATCGTTGATGGGTTCTGAGATTGGATTTTGGCCGATGAGTTTTCCTCCTTTTGCTCTCTTCGTGTAGGGTTATCATCCATTCAACCAAAGCCTGCTCAATCATGATAAACATACGCTTCTGTATTCATCAGCAGACATCAGTGAATAAACAATTTAAATCATAATAGAAGATGTTGTTCACACACCCCAACTCTGTCCTGTTAGCAGCAAAAGCACAATTGTTGTAGTTCAATTAAAAAGGAAATAATGACTCCATTTGAGCAGGAGAACAGAACGGTTTATAAAGTTGTTTACAAATGGTTTATCATCGAGGAACAAAGAACAGCAGTAGAGGAAAATGAGTCAGTCCACAAAGGGAAAAAACACCGGAAGAAGTATGGAGGACATTTAGTCAACAAAGCGTTTGTAACACACTCTTCACTAAGAAATTCACTGAGGGAATAACAACTGATGGGATAGTATTAAAACACTGTATTAAAACAACATTGTTTACTTCTATTAATATGTTTAGATGGCACAGAGCCAGAAAACACAATAAAGGACTAACAGAGTCCTGCTTAGACAAAAAGCCTCAAAGTGAACAGCGTCCCTGGCTCAGTGATGAAGGAGCCATGGGAATTTAACAACAATAGCACTAATACAGTGAGAGAGGGACAAAAGATCATTTGATTTCCTTTTGGGAACAAAGAAATTTGTCATTTACCCACACAGGTGGTGGGCTGATAATCTAACATACCATGCTGATACGTAGCACGCCAGCTAACAAAGAAAAAACAGACGTTCAGATTTACAGGATACTGAATGCATACTTTTACCATGAGGCCCCTTTGTTTGTTCTGCAGTTTTTTGGCACCAAACTCAAGCCTTATATTTCTCAAAAGATAATGAGAATGACCTATTTAGACTAGACAATGCTGACAATCTGCCTGCAGTGTTTTGGGCACCCAGTGTGAGAGAGAGCTGGAGGTCCAGTGAGTGCACTGAGGTGATTTAGGGACGAGAGTTCCTCTGCTCCAAAACAGGATGAGTAGAAGACTTTCTGGTCAATGAGTTTCTATGAACCCATGCTAGCAGCACCTTAAAGTAGAGATAACATCTACATTAACACATATCGATTCTTGATCCCTGTATCTATGTGAAAACTGAGTTGCAGGTCATTTTTGTGGACACCTCTGTCAGCAGCGTGAATCGAATCTCCTCTTCATTTTTAAACAGCAAAAAAACTAACTGAACACTTTAAACAATATACAGTACTTGAGCAGACAGACAGTCCAGCTTACCAAATCATTATTTGAAAGTTCGTTTTTTGACAGCCAAAAAAAGATTTCCTTAATGTAATGAAGCGATGCAGCCTCTGGCGAGTCGGCTCACAAACGCACATTCACACACACAATACTAAAAACAGTGGCATACGTTTTCATTCAACTCCGTTCCATCCAACTCTCCAATCCTGCCGCACCACAGACACTGTGCCTCTTCATTTTGCCTCAATACGGCGTGCAATGTCGCCTCAAACGCCCAGCTTCAAGCGTCCCTCAAGCATGATTACCCCAAGTAAGCTTGATGCTTCCTTATGACGGCGTCAGCAGTGCGCGCAGACCCAATATTACCTGTGCCCTCCCACCCAGGGCAACTCTGCAGCTCCCATGCCTTACATTAAAATATTCCAATATTTATCATGAATGTATTGCATCACAAGATTCTTGACTAAACAGCCTTAATATCTAAACTTGTGTTAAGTCTCCTCCTGCGGTCACACTGTTGTAATGCAAACACATTTGACTCTAAATTCTTTTTTCTGTCAGCCAAAAAAGTAAAAGAGTTACTTATTTGTGGCCCATTTAAATATACACATTAACCAGCAGTCATTTGTCATTTTTAGTTTCTGACAGAAATCATCAAAGTATCTTTGGAAATTTGAGTAGAATTTTTCCCCAAGCCTCCATTTATTGGAAAGTATATCATCTTCTTGTATTTACTCAGTCAACAATGAGGCTGACAAGCGACCGAATGCCCTCATGACCCTCATATCAGAGGTTTGACCACCACATTAGAACAATAACATCAAGCAAACATCTGCAACCCGGACAAGCAGACAGAAATATGATGCAGAACTGTGCAAATGAGGTTTCTGTAAATTCTTGTCTGATCTAGGATGGCGAGTGAACCTGGCTGCTGCCCAGATCAACCAGCATCTGAGTGCCATGTGTGGACTTCTTCTCTCATTCTCTAGGGGAGTCGTTTGGCTCTGTGACACATGCCCAAGTGAGTTTGCTAAGGACTCCCGCACACATTAGTGACTCATTCTCAGTTAAACAAGAACATGGCTCTCGCTTGGTTGGTTGGAGGAAGAGTGAACCAACATTCCCAAACATGGATGCAATAGTTCTCGGCTGAACACATCCTGTGGAAAAATGACAAGGGGGTTTGTTTCTTGTCAAAAGAGTGCTGGAGTCTGAAGGATTTGCACTGCTGCAGCTGAGGGTCAAAATGAAACGATGATGCCAATAAAATAAAGAGGAGGTTACAAACCCCCTCTATGTTAGCTGGGAAGTAAAGGCACTGCTCTTGTAAGGAGGTAAAGAGAACTTGAAGCAGTATACAGGAACAATCACAGGAACCATTGACCTTTGGCTCGGTATGGCCCAAAATAAAACAGACTGGTGTACTGGATTCCATTAATCACTGTCCAATCAGTGTTTGCTAGTAAAGATTTGATCTCTTCAAGGAAATGGTGAAGAATTGTGCATACAATTAATGTCGAATGGCCTTTACTTTTTTACCAGGAAGGCTTAGACTGATAATACTTAGCAGGGTCTCTGTGTGGATCTGCCATGTCTGCAATTTGTAAAGTAAAAATGTATTCCATTGTTCTCCTTGAGTCATTACCGATGCTTTGGCCCTGCCCTAGGCGTCTCATACAGGAGCAAAAGGTACTGATCGGGTCTGAGTAAGACGCACAAGGCTGCCAACGGAAATTAATCAGCAGAGAAACTAGAACAACTTCTCTAAGCAACGTAGAAGACCAACTGTAAAAGTCCGATTTGGGCGGAGTCTGCAGATTATATACGGGTCAAACATGGCAGAACCTTCACTTTGGAGACGCAGGTTCAAGTCCCAGGTGAAACTGTAGGTAAACATTGATGTAGTTTAACTCACAACAGATCATTTAAAGTTCACTATTTGAACAAAAGTTTGCAGTAAAAAAAGGTGGGGAACAGATGTGGATGATGAAGTGTTAAACTCTTTGGCAGCGTTAACAGATTTCTCAATGCCTTTTTTTTCCTCTTATAGCAGAACTTATATTGAGGTTGTGCTGGCAATAATAAATGAAAGTGTTGAAGCATTATGGCTCTAAATTCAGGAGGCTCCTCTTCATACACAGCAATAGACTGCCACAGGAATGAGTCCTAAAACCCAGAAGTGAGTTAGCATTTTAGCGCCATGGGTTCCTTTTTGAATGGGTTTGTAGTTCGCTTGTAGCATAACGTTAGCTTTTTACTTCTCTCGGCTGCATTAATGCTTCAAACTTCATAAAAGTGGTGTTCATTTGTAAAGGTTATCCTGCTGAACAAAACGCCTACGCATCAGAAACGTGTGTTAGCCACAGAGCTTATTTTCTGCAATGATCCAAAATCCAATGCAAAAATCCCATAGGCGAATTCTCGTTAGAACCCATGGCGATGCTACTTCCGGGTTGGCCTACAAAAATACGTCATCCCTTTTGCAGTCTATACGACACTGGGAAGAAGCAAAATGTCACAGTGAGATTGTGTTTGTGCAGCTTGTGGTTAGGAATGTTTTGTCAAAGTTATTAAATGGAAGCCTGCTAATGATAACTGGAGAAGTGGTTGTTACACAGAGCCTTGATATCTGCTCTAATGAAAAGGTTTAAATGTCTCATCTAGGTGATAACACAGAGAGTGTGTATGAAAATAAAATGCACAGAACTTCACCTCTTCTTGTTTTGAATGACCTTGGTGACTACTTTCAAGACATTGGACATTTTTAGCTGTATTATGACTCAGTGGAGAGAATTGTAACATTACATAACACGGTCTGTGCTACTTCTCTGAAGCCGTCACTTATGGACAAATAAAATCAAGCTATAAAAACAGTACACACAAAAAAGTATAACAATGTCATTCTTATAAGAGTCACAATATGTTCTCTTAGTGATTTTTGTGTGTTAAAATACTTTCTATAACCAGTATGATGAGTGCAATAAGGTGTTTATTAAGAATTCATCTCCAGGAACTAATTTGGAAGAAACTTGAACCACAGTTCACCAGCTGTCCGGCCATATTGGCACAGGAAGGGGCCATAAGAGTCTCTCTCAACAACTATCTTGGGCCCTATCACTCTGTGCAAATGAGCAAAGCTTGGGGGATTTCTGGCTTTGCATTCCATAATGCAGCAGAGACTGAGCGCCTAACAAAGCCTGACTGCAGCAAATTCCACACAATGGACCTCCACTTTCACCTCCTGACTCACCAGCACCGTCGCTCAGTCAGAGCAGGACACTGTTTGTGGGGCAGTGAGCAGGGTGAGGGGTGGAAGACATTAGGACACTTAGAGAACAATCGCTGGTTTTCTGACCTCTAAATGGATATCAATGCAGACTCTGCTACAGAAATGTGTGCTTATCAATGCTATTAGCGGGCTCATCCACGCAGTGTAAACATGTCCACAACCTGGTGACACCAACCCCCACTGACCTGACTACACAGCCTTCCCGATGTTTCCACTTGTGTTGTGGGCATTCTGCTATTATTCAGCCAAAAACACTGAATCGAAGCCGATTTGAAACTGCGCATTTTGGAGCTTTTAAAAAAATATACGTATATATTGGGAAAATGTTTGCGATTGCTCCAGTATGGTACAACCGGCAACATCTAAACAGGCCATTACTCTATGGCTGCAATGTAAATGTTAGAAAAAGGAGGTAGTTGTACGCACATCACGTAGGTGCAGGGCTGTGCAAAAACAGCAAACTGAGGAACAAGATATGAAATTATGACCTGAAGAAGACATCTGTTCAAAACGTTTTTGTGGCATTTGAGCAAGTGTGCGGATCTTCTTCCTGCAATGTAAATGTTGTCATTACAGGTATCCGACAACATAACAAATAGTCTTTGAGGAGATTTTTTGTTAAAGTAAGATCCGTTCTTTGTCAGAAGTAACACCGCTCTCTTTAAAGATAACAGACTCCTTTTAAAACATGTGTAATTTATCTCCAAGAACACAAACACTGCAGAAGTGTGAAAATGAATACAACAGTTTACACGTTGATTTAGCCCCTTGCCCTGAAATAAATTGGACAGCAGCTATTACAGACACAATCACAGCTGCTGGCTGAGGCAAACATGAAACGCTTTGTGTACCTGTAAGACCATTCTGACCCTTATCAGTACATAAAAAAGGGGTTCATGTTTAGAGATATTGGAATACCACTTTAAAGGAATATAATAATAAGACAACACATTGTAAAATAATGTTTAGGAAACAGAAAAGACATCAGAAAGGCTGGTGTCTTGTGAAACTAAATCATCTATTAAACTGACGAGCTTTGATTCACCATGTCATTCAAAGATAAAAAAGCCTTTTCCTTGAGCTCGTATCCAGTAAAACAAACAGTTTATATCTAATGATGGGAATGATGGGAAACAGCGCTAATGCAAAAGAAACCATGTCTCCAACTCCAACGAATCCCTGAGAAGATCTGCAGCAGTGACATTACAGAAAGGAAACGTAATTTAACGGCATGCCTCAAGCTGAGTCCTTTGAGAAAACAGCTGAAAAACGAATGTGGGCCACTAAGACGGACCGACACACACACACACACACACACACACACACACACACACACACACACATACACACGCACACACACTCACATTCACACACGCACACAGACAAAAATCATGTTTTGTTGGTCAGAGTGTCAAAAAAAAACTTGTGGCACAAATCTCATACACGGTTGTTCTTCTGAGCAAAGAATCTTTATTCTCTGCTGTCCAGAGGTAACAAGGTGAGATGTTTAGTGTTTAAAGAAGCTGAAGACACAAATATTTTTGGTTTCAAACTACAATAAAAAACCTGTCAGATTAGCACCTCCCTTATCTGGACACTGGTTGACGATAGGGGTGGGAAAAAAATCGATTGATTTTTATCTTCTGAGATTTTAAATCGATTCATAACTTCCAAAAATCGATTTTTTTTTTTGGCTAATCAGTCACTCCCTGCTAAGTGCTAAAGCTAGCTCTTTAACTCAGTAGAATGCCAAATGGAGCAGAAAGAAATTCAGCCAGTCTCACAGATGACTGGAGTAGATCCTGAAGTATGGACTAATTCAAAAATAGCCTTTGAATCATGAATCCAGAATCCTTTTGAATCGAAAATAGATTCTGAATCGAATCGTGACCCCAAGAATCGAAATCAAATCCTGAGACACCCAAAGATTCGAAGCCCTCGTTGAATTAGTCATTCTCAGCTTACTGAACTCTCGAGTGTTTTTGATCACCTCAGTGAAAGGAGGTAAGCCTAAAGCTGCTCCGTTAATGTTGACCATAAAAATCATCAGTCAAGATGATCACAATTCATCACAAGTCATCAGTGGAATAAACCGGTTAATTGTGACTCACCCTAACCCGTCTAATACACAAGTTAAAGGAAATAAAAAGGAAAGACCAATAAAAACAGATCCATACAATAAATATAAAAATAAGTAGGGATATACATTTTGTTCAACTGTTTTGCTACCTTGAATAAGAGATGTAATTTACCTCTCCTGCTCTTATTCCTGTCCGCACAAAGGCTTATAAAGCAGATCATCTCACACGCTTTTGTTATTATTGTTTTAAATTCCTTCGGTTGGCACGTTGCCAGGTGGAAGAAGGAATGCAGCGCCTTCCTATACAGTGCATAGCTGCGTGTCAAGTGTCTACACACACACAAAAAAAGTCCTCACCTACTGTTACCTAATCCTGCAAAGCTCTCAGGATGTAGAGGAAGAGTTTGAACCCTAAGGACCTTTGCTGCTACATTAAAGCTTAAAATTAGAGGCTGTAGTGTGCACTCCTCAACAAACTCTGTTGAAAGACATGTTTCAGTCCTCTTTGCTCCCATGTTATGAAGCTTAATTTGATCAGCCACAGCAAGCAGACCACAAACTGCAAGGATGAAACTCCTCCTCACATTAAGGCATTCCTATCAACAGTGCCTGGTGAGCTTAGGTTCAGCTGGTGTACAGGAAATTTCCATCTATAGACCCAGACCAGTGATGTGTTGAATGTTTTATACGGCAGGATGAGGGTAGGAACTTCATTCATGTCCTGACACGACAGCCGAGCGAGGGGAAAAGCGACAAGTGGCTGCAGCTTCAAAGCTCACCAGCATGAAAGCGTGTGGGAAAACACAGCGTGCTCTCTTGCTCTGATCGACCCCTCGAACAGATTGAGACACATCCTACAGAAAACCTACACAAGCCTTTCATTGCTGTGGTGAAGCCTGGACTTTCATGTGTTCTTCTGGAGTATCCAGGCAGGGGTGCTCCATGGGTTCCCTTCCAGGCTGACCACGTATTGAGGGACTAATTCTGAGTGTAGCTGCGGTTCAGACTGGTTGAGTTGCCCCTTTGTCCCTTTAGCTTACAGGCTGAATGGAGCTATTTATAGGTCCATGCATTATGGACTGAAATGCACAACAAGACTGCAGTGACCAATTACAGACAAAGGGTGCTGCATATTTGGGAGATTGGACAGATCTGGAGCTCTGTGTTCTCTCATTTGGGGCTGTGAGAAAGTGCAGCAAGCAACATGAAAAGGAAACTGTTTAGTTGTGTGACTCCTGACAACCAGGACACATTCACAAGTGCTTGTCAAGTAAGAAGTATTTCCTTCCTTTCATCTCAGAAGGAAAGTCAAACATGGAGTTTAACCTGTGCGACAGAACCCTTCCAAGAACAAGGATGGCTTCAGAAACTGCTCCAAATTGAGTGCAGACGTCCTTTTTAGAATCCTGATTTTGATCCTTTTTACGAGTATGATATTAAATCGACCATAACAAACCAGAAGCCGATCCTACTAAGGGAGAGTGAATGTTCCCTCTAAAGGAAGGGAATGTGACTTAACATGTCAAAACCTAAGAAATCTAACTTAACACTAAACACCTAACACCATTAATTAACTCAATGTGTCAACCCAGGGTTCCCATGAGTGCTTTTGCATAAAGGGAACAATGTTTGCAGCGTATGACCTTGAACTACTGCCAGCAGAGCGGCATATTTTACAAAGAATCAGCAGACTAAAGTATTAGACAATTATGATGACGTTAAACAGTCTGTAATCCAGGTTTATAAAAACACGGCTGCAGCTTACACTTTAAGGAAGGACATTACATTTATTATATGACTCGGCATGAGTGGATCCCGAAAAGCAGATTACGTGGGCAGCATGAGTTACCATGGAGACCCGGGTAAGTAGTGAACTATAGTTTTGGTCCTGAGTTACCCTTTTGTTTCCAACGCTTGCTGCTTTCGTCATATATTTACACAGTACACGAGTAACCAGGTTTTTTATATCGTCGTTAACATGGTCATACTAGTAACCACGCTTCTGGTGGTCTATGTGCAACAGTGTTGATTTTTCATCATCTTAGTCACCGTGTTCTGTATCAATACAGAAAGATAAAAACCTGGATTAGATGTATAGATGAGCGATATTCTGGTTTCTTTTGAAGTTGCCATGGTATCGTAAGAAATCAGGTTTTGACAGACCTGCACATCCTACTTCAAGTCATCCAAAAGAAACCTGTTTCCATGATTCTTTGTTGGTACTGAATAAAGACTCAGAGCGAGAAATCATGACACACCTGCACAGAGATAATGAGAAATCGGGATCCTGATATCAAGAATAAAAATAAATGGAAGCAAAGACTCGTTGGGCACATACATGCAGTGAGCCATCAACACTTCAACCCTCCATCAAAACCACAAAATGGTAACATGTTGCCAGAATCATGGCTTCCAGTGTGAGGATCCCTTAAAAATACAAGCCCTCGAGCATCTTGGCAAAAAATGAAGCTTACATTTTCCCACAACATGACAACACAGCCAATAAATAAGTCTGCAGGATAGGAGCTTGTTTCTCTTCCTGTAAGTGATTTACTATAGGAGTAATCATGTATACTATGCAGGAGAAGTCAACACTTGCTGAGATTCCTTCCCTACAAACTCTCTCCTGCAGAGACCTCTTTTAAACAGCTTTACCCTCCACATTGCTTGCAGCTGACTTCACCAGCTGTGTGACCCTAAAAACCCTTTTCATTAACCTCTACAGACAACAGCTGAACTCACTGGCAGGTGTCAGAACTTTGTGAATTGCAATAACCTCTGTACTACCATGGGAACTAAGATTACCAAGAGTTTCTGATTAAATCTAAACCTAAATCACGCTATTTGAGATGCAAACACTGTATAACTCTATACTTTATCAACTCAGATAATAGAAGCCAGTCTAACTTCACAAGAGGGCCTCTGATGTGGAAAAGGGCTGCAGGCTTTAGGAGCATTCATTGCATTCCCGTGCAGTGAGCCTGCAGGCTTGGTTCCCGTTAGACTGAAGGAAAAAGTTACTTACAGGATGGTAGTCTGAGGAGAAACTGCTGGTACGGTTTCCAGGTTTAGATGCATACATCTCACGGTGGTTCGGAAACATAAACAGCGACTCGGACAACTTAAAACAAGCTGTGGTCCGCTACAGAGCACTAACAAAGCCGCCGCGAGGACACACGGAGAGAGGAGGTGGGCAGCCCGCAGCGCCATTGCGAGCAGAGAGCCGAGCCGAGCCGAGCTGAGCAGAGACCGCCAGCTGCTCCTCTCACACACTGACGGAGAGGCAGATCTGCAGAGAGAGAGAGAGAGAGAGAGAGAGAGAGAGAGAGAGAGCGAGAGAGAGAGAGAGAGAGAGAGAGAGAGAGAGAGAAGTGGGGCAGTGTGTTACAATCCCAGACAGGGAAGTCCAGCACAAAGCTGAGAGGAAGAACTGTTTAACAACTTTACTTCCATTCAATAAGGCAACCATTTGATTTGTTTTAATCCACAGCTTTGTGGCCTACTTACGAAACTATCTCCTTGCAGCATATCTTACGTTAAAAGTAATTTCCTATTGGAAATGTATAAATTCCGCTACAGCGCCCCCATATCCCATTATCTGCAAATTGCCTCCCCTCACCAAATTTCATTCAGCATTTTTTAGGTATTTGGGTTGAGATACTTTGAAGGCAAACTTCAGCCACTTTTTGTTTAAAGAAAAAAAAAGCGTAATAAAGTTATTATGATGTCAAACTTAATTGAAATCATTAGAATTAGATTATTATTAGAGCATTAAATGACTTATAAAAGGCTACTGAGGAATAAAACACGATGAAAAGTTAGGCTTTATCATTATTTAGGGTAGCCTAACTAAACTTTTTTTCAGAACCAGAACTTGTTCATTATTATGAGATGCAAAGTTGTTATTTTAAGAAAGCTTTATAACTCATTGATTCAAGATACTAGGTTGTCAGATATGGGATGCAAACTCGTCATTTGGACATCATTATGTTTTAGGTCTTTGCTTGTTGATGGTACCAGCTCATTATTTAGTCATTATTTTGAGGAACTTTCTCACAACTTTAGGAAAATTGGCCTAAAACAGAATTAGTCGTTGTTTAGTTACGTTTATATTCTTTTTAAATACTCATTATTTTTAACATATTAACTAATTTCTGCTTTATTGATTCATATTTTGGGCACGTTTTTAATTTTGTCAAAATATTTTCATTAAGAGACTCTCATGATTTTGTTATTGAGATTGGAAGATACTCATTACTTCACTACAGTAAGTCATTATTTGAGGATATTTGTCCTATTCATTATTTTGATTTAGTTTGTCATTAAAAGATAGGCTACTTAATGAACAGGTACCCTATCAATTAAGCCTGTACTTGTCAAAAAATGTAGAGGAAACAAAATAATTACTTATAAAATAGGCTATTATATAAGATAATATGTTAAGAGTTGCCATACATAAACCACATTCAAATATTCTTGTAAATGTACTTTACCTGTCTCTGCTCCTCCACCACCAAACTCTCCTCTGAGCTTCCACCTGAAACACAAGGCTGTGACAGAGGAGAGCCTATTGCTCATTAGCCACAACTGTGCTAGTTTAAAATGTTGAGAAAGTGTCTGCCTAAAAAAAGTCTAAAGTAGTGTTTCACCTGATAGCGAAATATAAAATACATAGTTAGTTTGAAGGTCTGCTAACTGCCAAATGAGTTAAGTTACCTCACTTAAAATCATCTCTTACTCTGGAAGAGTAAAGCTAATGTTAGCAGGCTAAGTTTTAGCTAGCCTTTAAAAAATGTAACATGGAGATGACTTTATATTAGACAGTTAGTGTTTTCTCGTGATTTTTAAGCATACAACACACCGTTTCCTTAAATAGTATTATAAAATGATATAATATTACTGAAACTGTAATTTTACAAACCATTTCTTGATGAGCAAGGAAGGCTAATTCCTTGTAAGTAAAGGCTAATTAGCATTAAACAGTCACAAGCAAGAGAAACCTACCTTACTTTAAAAATACATTTTATTCATCCTTAATAAATAAGGGATTTTCTATTAGGCACGATCTTAAACAACAGTAAACAAAAAGGGCTAAAAATGTGAAAAATAGAATTTAAATAGGAGAGAGAGGACAGCACAAATCAACAAAGTTAGAGATAATATCATTTTCTTCATAAGCAATCAAAAGCCTATTTAAAAAACGAAATCAAATCTATCATCAATTAATACATTTATTAATTTAAAAGTCTATTTATATCCGTTGGCAACAATTTGAAAACAGAAAATTCACACATTTATTCTGTAAACTTTTATCTCAGCTACATCTGTGAGAGTATCTTTCCTTTGTGAGTAGTTTGCTGACATCTAGTGGTAAATGTAGGCATTACACTACATCTCTGGAGATTTAATGCCACTGCTTTAAATGTACCTCATGATTTCTTGGGGGATTTCTTCTCCCAGCGTAAACATGTAAATTATTAACAGTACACAAGACGACCAGCAGATCATGTTCCATTTACACAGCAGCAGCTACAAACATACAAGCAACTGTCTGATTGGTCTTTATGTCATTTTGAAACTGTTCAATATACAGTAGCTCCACGTTTGAGTTTTTGATTACCGTTTCATGTAGGTGAGAGATAGTTATCTCCTTTGATGCTGAATCATTTCCACAGCTAACAATGCTGTCTCATTGATACTGTTTGAATTGTACACAGCACAACAGACATGAGACAACAAGGGGAGCATTATTTGGCTGTATTTTATGGACTATGATGTATCTCTGGGGAGAAATAGGGGATTGTTTTGCATCAGAGTGCATTGGTGCTCTTTATTATCTTGCACAGTAAGCCATTATTTCTCTACAATAACTTTTGTTACTTATTGATTACTGAAAATGATTTTGAAGAACGTATGAATTCGGCAATTTTTTTTGCACCACCGATCCCTCTTTGTTGGCCAGTTTTAATGTCAGAAATGTATTAAAAAATCTGTAAATTCAAACTGCGAACCATAGACAAGTTCCTTGCTGTATATTATATTGTGACCTGCCGAGGGACTGCAGATGTAAACTAGCTCTAAGCTAACTCTGGTACAATGCAAAAAATGGCAACATGTATGTTTAATATTGTACATGGTCCCTTTACAAATAAAAAGTTAAATAAAAAAATACATATATTTGATACAAGTAAAGCATCCTATGCCAGGTTGCTGCTTGTGCATATTCCAAGCCTCTTTTCAAGCTGATAAATGTTCAGCAGTGCCTCCAAAGAAAGTCTGCATCAAGATGGAAATCTGAAAACAAATCTTGAAACAAATACTACTCCAGGTTGACTGTTAAGAATATATAGGCTAACCCTGGAAAATGTGAAAAAAACGTTAAAGGTGCACTATGGAGTTTTGGTAGAGAAATGTGAAAGTTGGAGAAATGTACAGATTTTCACTTCTCCAACTTTCAAATTTCACTACCAAATCTACATAGTGCACCTTTAAGTTTTTTCTCACAGTGTAAATCACGCTACCTTCTCCACTCAGGTTGGTCTGTGATCTGTAACCACAGGGGAAACAGAAGGAGTACCTGCTTGCATTACAAATTGCATTCCTTTGGTTTCCCTTTGGTACATGTTGCTCTTCACTCCAAATTAAGTATTTTGCATGAAGCGTGCATGACCATCTTATCACAATATCAAGAAAAAAAGAAGTGCGAGTGCCTTAAGGCTGCATGTATGGTCCCTGCTAAGTTAACACTTTGATTACTGGAGACGACCTGCTTTGTTGTATGTCATACCTGTTTTCTGGTATGACTCGGTATCTCTAACGGCTGCACAGCCTGAAGTGATCCATGGCATATTGCATAGATATGATCTGCTGACATCTGCTGGTGGAGAGTTCTCTGAAAAAATGACACGGTCTGCAATGACAACAAGTCATGAACACACAAAGGAGGTTATTTTACAGGCCTCTGGCAACACATTTTTTTCTTTATTCAGAGTAAGATGTGTCAACATCCAGCATGACAAAAATTGTACAAAGTTCACAATTTATAAATGAAATATCACAGCAACTTGTGATCTCACACATTTATAGCAAAATTAAAATGTCAACAAATCCATGCTGTGTAGTACAAAAATAAATCAAACTTCAGTTCCACAGAGAGCACAATAGTTTATACAAAATCCTGTCTTTGTTAATGGTCACTGAAAACAATCTCAAAATGAATCGGTTCAAATAAAATAATAAACTCTGATGAATTCACAATAATTTATATGAAAAGTCCGCTTTCTAAATATGTGACGACCTTTTTTGTGTTCCCTAGAGATAGTCACAGATAACTCTATTCAGTTTGTTATTTATGTACCAACGTCAGATGAGCAGCCGGTTTGTGCTTTAAAATCCCTTTTTCCCTTTTTACTGATAATGAGAATTAATTTAAAAACTTGTACTAGCTATTACTCTACTGAAGCATTACTATATTGGCAAAAAGCTGCAGACACGATGCTGTGGAAAAAGGCGTATGCAGTCATGGATGATGGGTAGTAGAGTCCTGAAAGAGGACAGTAAAGTACAATAGATGAGATTCAATCCGGTGAACGACGAGCACCTTTTGCATTAGATCTCAAAAAGGCAAATTCTGAACATGATCGCTAACAACTAGAACAACAGAACAGAGGGGAGGCGCTGGATTGTGCCCCCCCTCGTAGGTCTCGTTCACCATTTCTTCTGCTTTTTTTTTTAAATCTTGAATTGATTGACTATTTAATCGTTTGTACAGTGATTAGATATAAAGTGCTGCTGGGGGATAACTTCATCTTCCTAAAACATAGCAAAAATGAAACAACATTGTTAATGTTTTTACACTTGATATAAGCCTACAGTTTAACTGCTATGGTTATAATCCTCCTCCTCTCTGATTTCAAGTCCCTGTTCTTCCTCTCAGTGGTACTAAATTCACGTCTGCAGTGGCTCCAAGCAGTTGGCTGCTCCGATCCTGTGCCAAAGAGGTCACCTGGAAAAATTGCACGCCGCCGTACGTAAGGATAATATCTTCAAGGACAAGTGCAAATAGTCTACTGGCACATACGTGGGGACAGTGACCCTGTAAGTCCCGCTGTCATACTCTATAAATACTCTTTACAAAACCCTCTGACACCCTCCGCTCAGGCTCTCGGGTACTGCGTTTACGTTTCTGTATCAACATCAAAACATGGAAACGAAGGTGTCCCTGTGCAAAATCGTACAGAAAAAAAGTGGAACTCATATACTTTCGCTTCTCAAACTCAATGTCCAGGTTCCCCTCCTCCTTTTTTAAAAAGACTTTTTGTATTAAAAGATTTGTATAAAAATCAATATTTTACATAGGCTATATTAAAAAGATTCATGTCACCCCGCTATGCTTATAAACAAGAAATTGCATATTCCCAACCTTTTTTTTTCTTTGCAGATTGCATCCCGTACCGACTATAAACAAATGATTTAGTTCTTGTATTGCTGAGACATTTCTTGATCCTAGCAAGTCTCTGAATTGAGCAGGTTTGATACTAAGACGAGAAGATTGTAGCTCATTGTCTTTACACATCGTTTCTATTTGAGATTAGGATGAGCATGTGAACATGCGTCGCACAGATGTATTCTTCTAGGAGTCAATTGGCTCTCCTAGGTCATGGGATTTCCACCATCGGGTTTCCGTGTAGTGATGTTTACAATATAACTGTTCAAACATACATTCATACAAACATCAGGTCAGTTTCCTCTCCAGATTCTTTTACAGCACCAGTTTAAAATGCCCCCACCTACAGCTACACCTCTTTTTTTTTCTTCGTTAAAACACAAACATTTTCTCAAGCATCGTCAGAAAATAAAGCGATATGCAAACCAGTTCTTGCTCTGGAACAATCTACACGCAAGAAGATGAAGAAGAAGAAGAAGAAGAAGAAGGAGAAGAAGAAGAAGAAGAAAAAAACATCTAAAATCATCCAGTCCAAAATCATCCGTCTAGGAGAAAAAGAAGTCGTCTCCTCCTTGCTTGTACTCATTTTTCATTTGATCCACTGTCCAGTTTTTTCATCTAAAATGCTTTGTTTGTCAAGCAATAAAAAGAACTCGCGTTCCGTTAGCGTTAGCTTACTGTTCAGAAATATACACTAAAAATGTGCATACATGAGCAGCTAGAAACATTACATGACACTATGTCAGCTCATATGAAAACGTACAAAATGTGAATGTCCTCAAAAACTATTTTGCCGTTTATTCTCTTGTGTTATTCCACAAAGCAAGGCCAAAAGGAAAGAAAGAAATATCTGAGGTCTTTCTAAGCATAATACCTCTTTTTTCAGAGAACAGAATGTAGAATATATAACACTATAGAAGTTACTGCACCGAACCGAGGAGATCAAACCATCACTTTCTGTTTGAACGCAGATCTGATGCACAAGCCTCACAGCCGGGGAACAAAAGTCTCCCTCTGCCGAATGGTTACACTTGGATCCCTTGAACTGCCTGTTTGATGTTTTCCAGCAGGGCTTTGTTTTCTGGGCTCTGGTACTGGTCTTGGTTTGTGTAGATATCCGTTAGAGTGGTTACGTAGGCATCAAAGTTCTGCTCGCTTATTGGGTCCTGCAGGACAGAAGACAACAGCGCGCATATTAGAGGGGCAAAAAGATGAGAGAGAACTTACAGTAGAAGGTCCTAAAATATATTCATATTAACATATCTCATGTTCAAGCAAGATTCAGTTCAAATCATGGCTTCTAATTATCGGTATTACAGAACACAATCAGAGAAAAAAACAGCATGGGTGCATGCACATTAAGAGGTTCATGCACAGGAAAAACATGAAATGAGAAGTAAGTTTATTACAATTGAATATGTACTGGCTGATGAATGCCTGATTGGGTAAACTTGATTTAAATACTGCATATTTGTTTTAACAGAGATCTTAAACAAGCTTCCAGTAGTATGTAAATGAGGTATGTTGCAGTGTATGGAGGGTATTGAAAGTTTGTTCTCTTCCCTCCTCAGTACATTTTGAAAAAGTCTTAAATAGAAGTGTCTGAATCTGCTTCTAAATGTGTTGAGACTTTCTCGATGCTTTTCATTTCAATGTAAGGGGGGTTTCCTTAACAAGCTCTTGTTTGTTTTATATGTATTTGTACATGTTAATGTCTATTTGTGTTTTTTTAGTGCTTTCAACATTAACTAGTTCATCACGATTATTTAAGGACTGAAATTAATGCATTGGTTTTTTTAATCATCATTAATCGCATGCTATTTTGTCCCTTCAGGTGCAGTGTCTCCCTGTAGTCTCAGTGATGTAAAAGAAGGACGCTGCTGTGTCTTCTTTCACTTTAAAAAACTCTCAGACAGCTCAGCTGACGAGTCCAAAGTTATAACCACCTTATGACGTTATCTACCTTTGTTTCTGGCTGTGTCCGAAATCACTCACTCATTCCCTACTCCCTCCTCACTATATAGTGAGTTTAATGCAGTGGTATATAATGCACTCACTCAGCAAAATTAAAAAACATTTCGGACACTACTCGCTCACTCAGCGCTGACAGTGACGTCATTGTTGTCGCGCAACTGAAACGTGCAGCATAACAACGGCCGAGGATCAATAATAACGGTGAATAACAGCATGAATATCAGTGATAGCTTCTATTATACTGAGTGTATTTTCACTAAAACATTTACAAAGAATAAATACATATAACATATTGAATTTTACATATAATGAAACATATTTTCGGACCAAAACTCATTTATTTATGTTCACAGACCCTCCTCTCGTGTCTGTCGTCATCATTAGGACAAACTACCGTTACTAATGTTAACGATATTTCCTCTTTATTTAAACAGATCATAGATTTCAGTAAAAACGCTCCAAATATGAACTTTATTGTGTTTCTGTGTTCACGCTGGTCGCTCCTCTCGTCCGTCTGAGAGCAGCCGAGTGAAACGCCACTCTCAGCTCGTAAAACCGCAATGCATGATGGTATTGCTCGGATAGTGACCATCGCTCATCCACTACTTTTCAAAATGCATTGTGGGATACATTGAGTGGACTATATAACACCCTATATAGGGTATGACCATGCTCACTCAGAATTCGGACAGCACTACAAAATGGCGTATCCACTATATAGTGAATAGGGAGTGATTTCGGACACCGCCTTAGTTTCTTTGAGCTGTTTTCATTTAGTTTGTGATCCCTAACGACTTCCTTTTTCTTTGATTCAGTTCATGTTGTAACTTTGATCAACCAGAAGGGCCTAACTTTATTTCAAAATAAAAGCGTGGTTGAATTCAAACAGCATGTTAAGTACTCTGATTAAGACTGTACAAACATTTTTTATTTTATTTTCAGATGCAAAATAATGGAATTTCAAACATGCAATTAGACACGATTAATTAACAACATTTTTTGATTAATCACGATTAAAAATAATGATTTGACAGCCCTAGTTTTTTTTCATCTTTTTTTTTTGCACAAATAAAGAAGTAAGATATTTACTGCTGAATGTATCAACAACTTCTCCAACTCATACAACCACATAGTTTTTTTTTGTGTGTGTGTGTGTGTGTCCAGATTCGTTTATCAAATTGTTAGGGTGAAAGTCATGTTTTTACTTGACCCCTCCCACACCACCCACCACCTCCCACACCACCCACCACCTCCCATACTGACTGTACGGTTTGTTATACTGGCAATGACCTTTATCTGCTCTCAGGTGACAAGCGTACGATGGCTACATTATGTTAGCTTTCTATGTAAACATATAAAATGTATATTTTTGTATTCTGTGCTGTTAAAATGAAAGTAAAGATAGTTATATTTGTTGTTCATGACAGTTTGAATTTAACCAAATCCAATGAGAGCAATGATTTGATTGATTTATTTGTGGGCTTTTATACCTTTATTTATGGACCGGACAGTTGATAGAGTCAGGAAATCAGGGAGAGAGAGAGAGAGAGAGAGAGAGAGAGAGAGAGAGAGAGAGAGAGAGAGAGAGAGAGTGGGGAATGACTTGCGGGAAAGGAGCCACAGGTCGGATTCAAACCCTAGCTCTCGGCTTAAGCCTCTGTACATGGGCGCGCGCACTAACCACTTGTCATGTTCTGTAGTAAAGTTAAGTTTCATTCATGCGTTGGACTCCCTTTGCCCCCGTAACAGTGAAGTTATATGTGTATGAAGTGAATCAAATATTAAAAATAAATAGCATGAAGGAAACATTTTGAATGTTTTGAGTGACTTACTTGCTGGTGCAGCTGTAAGCAGCTGTTGTTCCTCAGAGGAGGCTCTTTGTGAGCCAGTGGTTTCTACCCAAGGAATAAAAGGGACACATTTCTATTAGTTTGCTTTGAGACGCTTACTTCTCATTCTTATATTAGAACACTAGGTGGCAGTATAGGATATACAACAGCACACAGCACATGGGACCATAAATGAAGTGGAAGCAAAGAAGGTGGACATGAATGAAGACGGGACATGCATAGAGCGAGGCCAACTCATAAATCTGTAAATGTAATGCACCTCACTCCAGTGGTGTAAAGAAAAGTGACCAACAGAGGATTAGAAAAGTAATTTGTCACTTCAAACAGGATGCTCAACTGAGAAATCATTCATATCTTTGTTCATCAGTCCTCAGTGAATATAATAAAGAAGACATAATGAATGATGAAGAACGGGATGAAACAGTGTGAGATTACTATCAAACTTTCTGCTTCTTCCCTAGAAGAAATAATACAATCGATATGCAGTCAGAAAAACAGGTTTTCATCTCCGAGAAAAACTTTTCAACACAGAGAAGCCTTTAATTATAACACCTCTCTAAAGCATGAATTATTGACTGTGCACACTTTTGTTCAGCCCGGACTGTTGGATGTTTTGTTAATTTTTGTTGTTGGAGAAGCTATCGCTCCGTTAAATAAAAAATCGAATTTCTACAACTCCCCCTCACCGTTTGGAAAGACAAGCAAAGCTTCACATTTAACTCTAAGCATGCACATTGGGCTATGTTCAACTTGCTGGCTTGCCGTTCCTGGTGGCCCTTACCATATGAGGGAGCTGGACATTAGCTAAATTGTTAATCAGTGACTGGCTGAGGTTGGCCAGCTCATGCAGGAGAGATTCATTTTGCTGTTCAATCACCTTGTTTTCCTCCTCTATGGACTTCAGGTTGGACTCCATTGTTGTGATCTGAGGAGAGGAAGGCCGGATGACAGGCTGTTACAGCACAGCTTTGTTTTCACAGACAGGTACACAAGTATACATCAACAGGGGGATAACAATGGAGCCATGATATAAGAAAGGGCTGAAACACCAGGAAGAGAACTGTAGCTAGCTACGTGCACAACATTGAAGCATTTTAACAGATTGTATCAACACCCCGTGTCCAGTGGCGATTCTAGAGTCTGTGGGGCCCTAGGAAAAACTTTGCAGTGGGGCCCTATAACCAGCATTAATCACCTTTATGCTACAAATGTTAGTAACCAAATACCATTTGGAGGGGGCACTTTATCCTTCTCTTTTGCTGGTTTCAGAAACGTAAGTATTAATCCAATGTCTTGCCTTCCTCATTATTTTTTCCCTCCCAGACGGAGAATTCCTCTACATTTTTCTTTGGCAACTTGACAAACTTTGCTTTTCACAGGAATAATGCTGTTAGATAGGGCCCTCACAGGGAGGTGTCCTACTGTCATTGAAAAATGTGCACATTTTGAGCTGTTGTTTTGGTTTAAAGTTTATCAGCCCCTGGGGGCCCCTTACTGGCCTGGGGCCTGAAGCAATCGCCTGCCTTGCTTGTTGACAATCAGCGCCTCTGCCCGTGTCTATCAGAGAGGAAAATGATTTCCTCTGCAGTTTGATAGGGTGCCACAGTGTTCCCACTCTTCCTGCAGATCACTCAAGTCTTGTTACCTGTATTCACTCTTATCTCTAAAGAGGTCCATCTGTTATGTTTTAAATCCAACATAGCGTCAAAGAAGTCAACATAGCTTCAGTGGTGTCACCTAATGGTTTTTGAAAAAGCCAGCAAATACACGCACATCCCTTATTTAGGTGCTGAGTCGAAAAAAAAAACACTAGTTATGATGCCATAGTGTTGCGAGTCTTTGTTTGCCTCATACTTATTGGTTTTTGGAAATCTTTTTGGAAGCCTTAGAGTTGACATTTTCGGGGGGGGCTGGTAGCCTAGCGGTTAGTGCGAGGGCCCTGTGTACGGAGGCATAGTCCTCTAAGCAGGTGGCCTGGGTTCAAATCCGACCTGCGGCTCCTTTTCCCCATATCATTCCCCACTCTCTCTCTCTCTCTTCTCATTTTCCGACTCTATCTGCTGTCCTATCTCTAAAATAAAGGCATAAAAACCCCAAGAATAAACCTTTAAAAAAGAAGAAATGAGGCATTTTGTCTGTTACGATCGAAATGTGTGAAGACAGAGGTGACCATATTTTTTAAGAAGAGCATGGACATAGTTTTATACGTATGTCCCAATAAGGTAGGCAGGTCACAATTAGCGCTTTGCTGAACTTGAAGAACAAGTTGCTTTATCAACTATAACGTTGTCTATGGGACAATAATTTACCTTCATAAAAGATCTGATACCAGAGGCTGAGCTCATCAAGTCATTAGAGAAAGTTTATTGAATTATAACTGAGAAGAGAGATTATTTACTAACAGACTTCTCAGCAGTATGACTTCCTTTTGGAACTAATAGAGCTGCCCCCTGGTGGCCAAATGAAATTGGCCATTGATTTGGCTTTACTAAGGACACCAAGAGGCTGCGTTCACATATTCTATATTGCCTGTGATTGGATGCCTAAAAACATATTTCTGTCGGAAGTTCAGCCTTACAAACACTAAGCTTTAACAAATGTTCTGCCTTTTGTCAGCAGATGAGAGAGACAAGGAGCCGTCCTGACTTCATAAAAAGTGCGTAAAGAGAAAGAAGAATTGTTGTTTACTTTGGTGTGGGCGGGACCTTATTGCTATATTGAGTGTATGTGAAGTAGAAGAGACAGGAAGTGACTTACCTGTGTTCGGAGTTTGATCATGTCCGCTTCCACTTGTGAATTTGTTTCACTTAAATCTTTGATTTCTTCATCCAGCTGTTTGATGTCCTCCTCATGCTCCAGTCCTGCAGAGAAGGAGACACATTACTGCAAAGCCCCAGACATTCATTAGAATAAAAGGAGATAAACTATCAAATAGAATAATATTAGAATGGTTATTATGTTCGACTAAAGTAATTAAAAATGACGTCAATTTGACTGGCTGAGTACGATTTATGCATGACACTTTGTGTGACTGTCTTCATCTCTACAGCTGAACTGAGGCAGCTTATTGAGACTGATTAAGATGAACGTTTGTGTTATGAAGGGTTGATATTCACTGGAGTTCAGATGTAAATGATGGAGCACACAATCAAAGCCAGATCAGATACCTTTTGTCTGATTACTGCTGTGAAAGCTTCGCCTATTTCACCAGATTGTAGCCCCTCTTCTCATTATTTACAAACCCACAATGGCAGTTTATTTCCAATTCCAGCAATTACTAGCACAGAACTCACACTCACACACACCCTGCTGATTGGTTTATTATCTGAAATTGGAATTCTGCTCAGCAAATCACTGCACATGTCCCTGATTGGCTGTATTGTGTGAGTGAGTGGTAGTTGTAGTTACCGTTGGTGGCTCGCTGCTGCTTTATCGTGAGCATCTCAACTCCAGAGAGCCGGGCTTTCCTCATGGCCGAGGTGGCACGAGGACAACCTGAGAGACTAGAGGCAAAAACAAGGAGAGGAAGCATGTGTCAGAATATTTTAAACGTATGAGGGAAATATACCGTACACAAAATGAGTCAACATGGTTTAAAAACTGAGGGGTTTTCTACAGAAGAGGGATTAGAAGAACAATATGTAGCTGCTTCATAGACACAGTTTGCACAACCTAGAATAAAGACTTGAAACAAAGGGGAATCCGCTAACGGGGCTCTGTCCAAAATGTAAAAAAGATCTCTAGATCTCAACTTTTCTTTCTAGTTATTTTGGGATATAAATGCTCATTTCCCCCTAATAGCTGGATCACATGATCTCAAAACAACAAAGCTCGCTTTCTAGAAAACAAACCAATAATAGTCTGGTCGCTGTGATTTCATGCTGCCATTAGCCACTCAAATGAGGTCAGTTAAGACTATTAACACTGAACGTGGTTCCCTACAAACTGTTCTATACTGAAAAGAAAACTCAGCCGCCCCTCTAAGTAAGGGGCGTCTGAGTTAACAGCAGTAACAATCAGTTTGCTCTTTGGACTAACCTGCGATGTGTCAGGAAGCTGCCGCTGACGTGACCCGAGCCGTCGCAGCCTGGCGTTGGGCACGACATGCCCTCTGTTTTCCCAGACTTCCACGTGAACTGGATGCCGTTTAGGTAGCCGTCCTTTTGTCTCTTTGCAGCGATGGGACACCCGGACGCACTTCTGTGGGAGGCGTACTTCCCCGTCACGTGTCCCTGACCGTCACACCCCGGGACAGGACACCTAAAGGAAGGAAGGACAGAGTCACATTTTCTTACTCAATGCTTAGATATTTTATTAGTGTTTAACAGTCACATTTATTCATATAACAAAAAGCTGTATTTCTATTAAAGTTAATACTATCATCTTGGAGACTTCCTCCTCTTTCTCACACAAAGAGTGACCTGCTGAGTCTCCGCTTCGCACCCTCTGTATACACTACAGTCTGTGTTTGCCAGTTAGCTTGAACACTGCATACTGTATGAGTAAATATCATTTTTCTGTTTCCCTCTATCTCTTCTGCTTCGATATAAACAAAGATAACATCTTCTTATTTAAAGCTGTCCCACTGGCAGCCTTATCACGGTTTGGGACTGCTGACAGTGCATCAACACCAGTGCTAATCAGATGCAATGAGGCAGTAAATTATTCCAAATGTCAAACCTGCTGAATGGATTATGGCTAAAGCTGGATACATATGTGAAAGTAATAAGTATCACTACTGTCTGCAAACAGCAGAGCGGGTTTTAGTTCAACTCTGCAGTCTTCTTTAGACTGCAGAGGAGATACAGAAAGGAAGATACAGTTGTGCACTGCTGTATGCAATGCAGTATCATGTGAATTTAGATGAGAAGTCAAAGAATGAGCTTAACATAGCCACCTTTTCCAGTTCTCAAAACCTTAAAGGAATAGTTTTTTAAAGTGGGGTTGTATGAGGTACTGATCAATACACAGGGTCTTGTACTTAGAAAAAGAGTCCCAAAGGAAAGAGCTGTTTACATTAAGGGGAAGTGTTCAAAAATACAGCGTATACTTCAAATGTTGTCTATACAGGCGACCCCATCTGCAGAGGTACATAGCTAAGCTTCCATGTAGAAACTCCAGCTGGTTTCTCCAAACAGAGACCGTTCTGCTGACTGTTATCTACTGTTCATAATACACTAAATAAGTACCTCAAACAACCTCACCTTAAATAAACTGAACTTTCCCTTTAACACTGCGCTGGCCGGCTAATTTAAATTCAATAACTTGTATCTTTCAGCGCACATCGTCCACATGTATTCTCTTCAGTTTTAAGTCTGGGTGTTTTTTTTAAATCTTATTAATTGATTTGTACAGAAGGTTTTGTAATTGCTCTAGCAGACCGCCTCAACCAGCAGCTGTCAATCAGGCAGTAAGGGCTGCAACAATGTCCCTGCGTGCAAACATGCTCGGTTAAAGTATACCAACTAAACAGAAAGATGGCTGTCATTCTAATTGGCTGACAAAATAATGGCGGCGAAGGCGATGCGCTGAGAGAGTATGTTCGGTCTGAGTGACTGGTGCCACAGTGCGACATCTGCTGGATCACAAGCATCCATTTCTGGCTTCATTTATTATCACCTTAAGAAGAACGTCTCTCTCTGTAGAGGTCTCATCTGTAATTAGAGCTGGGAATTGTGTACAACAACACAATTAAATTCACTTTCAAATCTTTGGGTCACGATTCGATTTGAGATTGATCAATATGCTTCGATATCAATTAAATAATGCGCTTGGATGACAGAAATACCGAGATAACTAATCACAGTACCTTCTGGTATTTGTTAAATAATAATGTGTGCATTGTTTGTATTGGTTTAGAACAAACTGACTCAAAAATTTATCTTATCGTTCCATTATTCTTTAATAAACAAAGAACAAAACTTTCAAGTACAGTATGCAGAAGTATGGCGCCACCCACAGTGCCCCCACTGGAGAGGGGCGTCATTACAATGGAAATAACGTCGATCTCAGGATTTCCCTGAATTGATATTGAATTGGGGAAAAAATAATTGCAATGCATTACTGAATCGATATTTTTAACCAGCCCGATCTGTAATGTAGCTAAGGATCACATTTTAGCCACTGAAGTCCTTTCTAAGAGAAATAACAAGCTTATAGTTCCTTTAAGTCATTTAGATCCAAAGAATGTTTATAGAGGTTTAAATGTACTGAAATAACCCTTTAATCTTTTACGATTTTTCAAAGCTGAAATGGAAACTGCATTATTTTCTTAAAGATTATTTTATGTCAATAAAGCACAGTGTCAGGGATAGCAGTGACACACTGTCCTCAGAATCTAACAGAATGAAAAGATTGAGAATGGAGGGAAGGTGTGTTATTTGTGCCTCTGCACCACCAGAGAAATCAATGCTGCTGCTGCTGGGCTGAGGCCAGAGGAGCCCATTGTGGGATTTAGCTAGAGTCCAATCAATCTCTCTCTCCCTCTATCTCTCCATCTGTGCTCGCCTCTCTGTCCTTCCTTACCTGTGTGTATGTGTGTCTTCAGGAGTCCACCTGAGACTGCACAATCTCCTCTCTCTAAACCGCTACAACCTTCTGAAGTTTCTTCTGCACCGTCAGATTTAGGATGAAACTTTACACTCGTTTGTCTTGTCAGAGCTAACGCTGATTTATTCCTGCTCGCATCAAAGAGCGATGTCCTAACTAGGAAACATAGCGCTGCTCTTTTGCTCCCAGTCACACAGCTTACTTGCATCATTTGGAAGTGGGAAAAGTAAAGTCATGTTTTTTTAAATTTCACGTGTGAATTGTAGAGCAAACAGTGAAGAGTGAGCGGTGTTGGTCGCAGGAGGAGGAGTTTCAGTTTCAGGCTTTTAAAGAGGGGGAGAGAAGACTGATGATCAGTGTCTGTACTGTACCTGATAGGCTCCTGGTCCTCCTTGTTCTCTTTACTGTGGATGATCTTTATCCCACTTTTCCTGGCCCGAGGACACCCGGAGAGACTGCAGATAAATGACAGTGTTACAACGTAGAAGCACTCAGTGTGTGCATGTGTGAGTGAAACAGAGATAGAGCGAGAGAAGAGTAGAAGAAAGCTGAGGTAAGAACGTTACGATGTTATGTGATACAGGAATCACAGAAAAGAGGGGAGTATACGTATATTCATGTGTGTACGCTGCAGAGAGGCGGTTGTACCTTCTGTGAGAGGCGTAGTTTCCAGTGATATGTCCCGAACCGTCGCACCCTGGTGTCGGGCACCTGGGGCAGAAAACACAAAAAAGGGCTCAGGGCCTACAGCAAAGGTTCACCCTGTGTCATGAAAATAGCTTCTAGAGTTGTTATTATTTTATCTGTGAGATACAGTGTGACAACACAGCTGCTGAATATTTGCATCACAGTGGTTACGAAACACTTTATGGCAATCTTTTGGGGACCTTTGTAACGTATGGTTGACTAGAACAGACTTTCACTGTGTCTCATTATGTGTTTGACTAAACTCACATTTGATGTAAGGAGTGCACTCACACATTCACACAGATGGTGATGGCAAAATATATCCGCTTAAAGTTTCTGTATGTAGACTCAAACTTAAAGTGTTGAACGATTCACACTTTTAAACCTCAACTGTCACCGTCATGGTTACGTCAAAGTAAGCAAAAGTTAAACAATTGTATTTTTAATGACTTTTTTCGAAATGTAATCAAAGTCAAGTCCAAAAACAAGCCGGCAGATGTTTTAGCAGTTTACAGTCATTTAAAAGAAATGTGTGATAATGCTCCACCAGCTAAAATTTCACATGAAAAGAAGAAAAACTCGTAAAATGCCATTGATATTTCCGGTTGGTGCATGAAGGACGGCTGATATTTGATGATGAAGTGTACAAAGCGTCCTACACGGCGGTGCACTAACTAAAGAATCTGAATTGAGATAACAGCATGTTATATCAGCCACACAATCCAATGTACTGAAAATGTTAAATAATAAAATGTTACATTATATATTTAAAGGCAGCGTTGGTAATTTTCTCCAGATACACTTATTAAGATTTGGGTTGAAATTGTCTTTAGGTCCTGACAGAAATGAATAACTCATGTGCTCTGAAAAAGGAACAAAGAAAATCCGTCATCTGTAGCAGTTGTTAGCCTGTAAAAACTTCGACCAATGTCTGCCACGAGGTACCAATCTGATGAACCAATCACGCCTCCCTGTCTCCCTGCTCGTTCTCTACCCCTTGCATGCACGAGCCCACACTCAAAGCATGAGCTGAGGTCTGCTTCTGGACCAATGGCGCTTGTCCATGTAAGTGAGGGGCGTGGCTTTTGAGGGAGCACAGAGGGGAGGGGGTGGGTGCAGACGGAGCACTGAGGGAATGCTACTTTCAAAATCATGCTAGTTTTTGAAAATGACCAACCCTGCCTTTAACTAAAAAAAACTTGTGAAAAATGTGAGGACTTTTTATAATCTTCTCTCTTTGATATGAGTGAGAATTCTCGATTCATTTTGGATGTTGGCCAAACACAAAACTGTTCTTATTAAATGTTTACAATCTGACAATACTGCTTTTTCCTTTGGATAAATAAACATATTTACACTAAAAACAGCAGAGAGGCTGGAGGCTGAGTAAACTGACAGGTATTCTCCATGCCAACAGCTTTGCAGCCAGAGAAATTGTTTTTTCCCCTGCAAGCAAGTGTTCATTTACATCTATGCTGCTAACCCTTCAGTTTCAAAATCTAATTCTTTGTGAAGAATTTCCAAATGTTCTCATGAGATTTTGAAGGAGTGATACTCTTTCATTCAGGGGTCTGAGATGCCCTGAGACTTAATAGATTTCACACACTGGTTATGATTAATGAATCATCTAAGAATGAAACTTGCAATATCAAATCATTCTTCTCATTTTCAGTGAAAAACCAAGAAGACCAAAACTGTTTTTCCTTCACATAAAAACCTTGTAGTCCCCTGAACAGTTTGTGGTGCTCAGTCAAAGTCCTACTGGTTCTAAATGAACACCTAATCTTTAAGTTGTATTTCCTGTTTCATTAAAAAAAATTAAAAGACTACAGAAGTTTTCTAAAATATCTGGGTACTGTAGTTCCCTTACATTGGTTTGGTGTATTATGTCTGTTTGATTCATTACAGTAATCTAATGCAACGTTGAGGTTCGCTGAAGTGCTTTTAGTGGTTCAAAGACAACATCGGAGCTCCACAGTGGAAGAAGACGATATGTGCGGCTTTGGATTCACAGACAATCCTTTTTAATCAGGATCAACAGATTTCTGGTTTTGGTCTATTTGGGATTTGCTGACAATATAAAAGAAAAGTAAAATATCTCCCAGCTTTAAACGTTTCTTTCTGTCAAAAGCAGAACAAAAGATTTTCATGACTTCTCCATAATACTGTGTTTCACATCACCTCGTCAAACATTAATAAGGCTGACCTCACCCTTACTGAGTGAACAAGCCACAAATGTCACACATATATATCAGTGAGCCTTACTTGAGCTCCTGCGCGTTGTTGGCCAGCATGCTTCGAATGCTCTTATCAGCTAAAGGACAACCTGAGAGACTGAAAAATACACCAGGGGAACGTTAGTTACATCAAAATCACAAGTTACCTCCAACCACCGTAACACACAGTGACCACTCAGACACAACGTTGTATCTACACACAGACATATACAAATACATGCCAGGTAATGTTAAAGAAGCCATGATGCAGGGCAGGGTGATTTAGATAAGTTAAACCTCTGATTTGTATTGAGGATGTTTCGTTTGTATGCATCGTCTGTTCTGCTTTGTGTTCAATGAGGACTGAGTAAGTTATATCAGATCAAGATCAAATCCTTAGGTTGTTACATAAGACAGTATATTAGAAGTGGATGTAGCCTCTTGATTATAGAGGTGAAGCCAATACAAGTCATTCTGTCTGACATCCACTAGGAGGCAACCACACCAGTCGCAAAAAGAAGTCTGCTTTTATGGAAGCTGGTGAGAAAATTAGCAAACTTTTTTAGTTAAAGGTCACATATTATCCGAGCACCCCAACTCTACCCAGCGCCACCGGGCGGGCGTTCCCGCCGCCGGTGTCCGCGTGATGGGCTACCTGGTTGATCCTGCCAGTAGCATATGCTTGTCTCAAAGATTAAGCCATGCAAGTCTAAGTACACACGGCCGGTACAGTGAAACTGCGAATGGCTCATTTTTTTTGGGGAAATTCCATCGAAACAGTTTCAATAAGTCCCAGAGCTCCCCAAAACACGTCTGTGAAGTTTCTTGTTCTAAATCCACTCTGATCCTGTATTTGATCATGCCTATAAACCCCTCTACTTCAGCCCTGCTCAGAACAGGCTGTTTCTGTGTCTGTAGCTTTAAATGCAAATGAGCTGTGTCTGACCACGCCCCTCTAGAAAGGCTTGAGTGGCTTGGGCTTTTTTGCAGCATTTCCAATTGTTTACGGTGAGAAGGCAGACTCAGAGGGCAGAACAAACACCTAGCTGTGGGAGTGTCACCCACCTGGGGGAGGGGTTACTGCCCTTTGTGATGTCATGAAGGGAAAATCTCCAAACAGCCTGTTTGAGCACACATTTTCTGAAAAGTGGAGCAGGCAAAAGACGGAGAGGATCGACATTTCTCATCATTGGGGGGCTTTGTAGACAGACTAGAGACATACTGTATATAAGTGTTAGAAAAACATGGTGAAGTGTATTTTGAATAATATGCAACCTTTAATTTCGTACCTCGGTAAAACAAGTTTCTGTGATTGACAAGTTGCTTCACAGGAAACCTGTCAATCACAGGCTCGTTCAATCTAAACAGATGAATGAAATATCTTCCTTAAGCGATGTGTAAAAAGCTCTGAAGAGGTTTTATTTACTAAATCAGCAGCGAAGGGGATGTGAACCCTGACATATTTAGTAGGCAGTTTGTTGAAAACACAGCATATGCAAAGAAGTGTTCAACACATTCCTTTTCTGTGAACAGAATGATTTGCCACATCTCTGTAAGTTTGGACAGCAAAAATGCCCAATTCAAGACTTTTTTCAAATTGAAAAATACAAACATAAAAACGATTGGGGTCATCAAGGTGGGTATGTCAACTTGTTATGTTCAGTGTGTGGCTACTGGAGGGGAAATCACGTGTATGTGCAGCCATGTCAGCCTTTAGACTGATATGATTCAGTTCTTGCCGACTCATCTCACACTGCAACACTCAGCAGTTCTGCCTAAGTCTTCCTGCTCTGAATGGTAAATGCTTAGTCTGCATTGCTCTGTGGGAAGGGTCTGAAGGACTGAATAACATCAGCTTAGAAGGCTTTACACACGGCCCATTGAGAAATAAGTTTATCCCGGGGTTTAGCTCCGAAATGAGCATGTATCACATCATTTGTTAATTGAGTCCTCCCTTGTTTTATGATATCTTGTTGTAATAGTCAAAGAGCCAACAAATAAGAGAGTAGAAGAGGGAGACATTCTGCCTACAGGTGTTTGACAGCATCGTTGAGGTAAGCTGAAAACAATAAAGAGAAATAAACTCAGACTCCACCAGGAGAAAAGGAAGTCACACCTTCGATGTGAGGCGAAATTGCTCGTCAAGTGACCACTTCCATCACACCCCGGTGTGGGACATCTGTCACCGAGGAAATAGACAGATTTGTAAGCCCAAAGGGAAGGAGAAGAAAATGTGAAAATAAGAGAAATAAAGGGGGTTGTTTCAGATTTTTGTTGGGTTTTCATTGTTTCCAGTTTAGCTTCACCGTCTGTGATTCATTCCTGAGATACACTACACTTAAAATGTTGAGATACTGATTACTAGTTTTGTGTCTTTTTAAAGATAACACATCACTCTACAAGCTCTAAGATCAGTGTGGACATTAAATGAAGAAAGCAGCACAGGATGTGGGGAGGGAGAAGGAGCAGTGAGGCTTAACTGGTAAAAAGGGAGGGATGAAAACAAAAGAAAGAAAAGTAGGATGAGAGGGGAGAAGCGAGTGGAGGAATATTGGGAGTTTGGGGAGAGAAGGAGGGCTCTTACGTTATCAGGTCCTTCTTACTCTCTTTGCACTGGACATACTTGGGCTTGGGGCTGGGCATGTTCACATCTGTGGTGTAGGAGCGGTCGTCCAGCAGGTCATGGAACGGGTCCAGGTCGTCCGGCTGAGATTTGGAGGAAACAAAAGGAAGGGGACACAAAGTGGAGTGGGGGCAAAGACGGAGGAAAAGAGGAAGAGAGGGATGAAGATGTTTCTTTTTCCACACATTATTAAACACATGCATCCCACAGTTTGCAATGCATTTAATCGCACATCATCGAGACTCAGTTTTAAGGCCTTTTCCTTCCTCTCTTCAACTGTGTCTGTTTTTTTTAAAATCCGCACTCACACCTGTCAGACCACAGAGCTGTGTCGATTTGAATGCTAACAGCTTATGCTGTGTGACTACTGAGCTTCACCTGTCAGTCCGACAGGTCAAAAATAGCATCCCTGGGGAGAAAAATAATGAGTGTGTCAACGAGCAGCAGGTTTGTGTGTTTTCAGCCTCACTTCTGGACATTTACATTTTGGAAAAACAAAAAAGATAAACTTATAGTCGCAGCCTTATGTGAAACATGATTTAAACAAAAGACAATGATCCATACTGGTTAAGTTTCTTTCTTTATGTTCTGTTCATTACTATAAGCCAGATGGAACAGCAGGTTTTATGTCATGCCAGATGAAGAATGACCATGACAAAGTTGAACTTGAACATTTTCTGTAGCAGATTTTTTTGTCAAGCTTTGTAGAGAAGAATATTTAGTTCACGATGGAGCTTTAAAATGACATGTCATTTTGTAATGAAATGAAATATTTGACCAGTGCATCTGTTCTCTTGTTGTTTTGTAAAGACATGAGGTTTTTTAAAATTTCATTTGCATGCAGTGACAGAAAAAAATCAATCTGTCACAGAGTATTCTCGCTTGTGAGTACGGAGGATTCAGGGAGTTGGCTGGTTCCATTCTGCTAATGCACCTTTCAGCCACTAGATGGCACTGTGGTGTGGTGTCAGACCGCTGCTGGCTGTGTTATCTGGGGCTGTGCTTTGTCTGCAGTGCATGCAGTCAGGGCACGACGGCTGTTGATGCAAATCCTCTTTCCTTTCTTCCATGCTCGCAGTGTATGTACAGTAATGCCTGCAAAGAGACAGGTCCAGATACAGCCCAAATTATCCAGCGCTCAAGCTGTCTGGGAGTGTGTGATGCTGGGTCAGCCAGCGAGCTCCTCCAATTAAAGGGAGCGCAGGCTGAGAGGCAGACAGGAAGGAGGACGACACATGCATACATACACTGAGCAGAAAGTAGGCTAGGGAAGGAGACGCACTCCCAAAGAGAACTGAGTACAGACGCTCTCATATGAATATTCACGTCTCATGTACTGTACATGAATGTGTCTGTACACACTGACAGACGCGGCACCCAGCAGTGGTGCATTGATTTCCAGCAGTTCTTTGATGAGATGAGCTATTCCGATTCCCTCCCAAGGTGCTACTTTGCATAATTCATTTTTGGAGAAGAGCAAAATGTAAAAACAGAAAGCCAGCATGCGAGGAGCATGATACAAACAGAGCAGATACCTCTGTGCAAGGCAAGGCTGACATCAATTAACATGCAGATTCATTAGGTTTCCCTCAAAAATACCTAATGTGACTTTCTAATGATGCAAAATGTAGCAGTGAGTCAGACAGAGGTAAAAAGCTAAAAGACGATCAGATGGGAGTTTAAATGTTTGATTTGGAGGCTCTGTGTTGAATCGACTTTTGGAGGGAATTAATTTGGGCTGAAGCATATTCAAGAGACAGAAGAAGAAGACTATAGTAGGAGAAGTGACACATGACTGTATCTGTCAGCTTCTGACACCAAAAACGATCACATACTAGTGCTTTATTATAATCACGGACATCACATCTATCTAATCTCTGTTATTTCCATTTTAAGTCTGGTTCCACCGTTAACATCTTCAGACAAACTGACATCTCATCATAATGGATGGTTACGTTACAGGTTTTTCACTTTTCAAGAATTCAAGATTTTGTATGAAAGTGAAATCGCAAGTTTCTTCACACAGCACAATCCCATTTCTGTCATTAAATTCTTCCACAAAGATTTAACTTTCTAGTGAACATGATGAAAACTAAACTGTTGTTTGAATATAAATGATCAAAAATAAAACCGCTAGAACATTTATTCTTTGAGAAGAGGCGTCCATCATTATGTTATTATACATGCCGTCATTATTCCGTCATTATGTTGAACTTTTATTGATGAAGTCAAATGTGGTACGGAAACATGACAGGAGTCGGGCAGTAGAAATTTGGTTGATGGTTGTTTTTAAACTTCTGGTCTTATTAGTCTAAAACCTCACGATCAAGAGTATAACTTATCTGTTTATTAACCTTGAGGTTGTAAAGATGGATATGGAGAATTCAAAGGAAGCAACAATAACACAGTTGGACATATATTTCTTTTGTAGATAAAGATAACAGAATGCCGTCACATTTGGTGCACTCAAATAAGCATATCCCAAAAAACACTACATGTTCTGAGTTCAAATAACTTATAAAGTGTTAGGAAAAATGTTGTTAAAGTTTTGTGTGTCAGTTTAGCCAGATTTGATGAAAAATATGACAGACTGTTCAATTTGTTTTAATATGACTCAAGTTCAATACTGTCCTAAAAAGGTCATGGTCTACTGACGTCATAAAGCCTTTTAACTCAGGTTCTGAAAATTCTAGAAATGATTCATTTGTTGAAACTCCAAGAAAAGTCATCACAATGAGCAGAAATAAAAATGTTAGCACTCCATGTCAGCTGCAGATTTCTTAGAATAGGGGAACTGATTGATTAAGTTCGGGGAGTGATCTACCGTCCTGCCTTCAAAAAAAGAAACTTAACATCATATCTAGTCTTTTGCCCTTTACCTCTTTCTCGTCCTCGTCTATGTGTTTGATCTTGGTGTAGTCTACAGGCAGGTCCCAGCAGTCGGCGGCGTCCCCAATGCCGTAGCAGCGGGAGCCCAGCAGGGCGGCTTGCCTCTGGGGGGACATGGGCTCTAGAGGGGTGAGCACCGAGTCCCCACCGCCGCCGCACAGACGCTTGCTCATACTCAGGTCCAACGTACCGTTCTCATCAACATCTAGACCCGGGCTCTGGAAGGTTGTGTGTGGATGTGGTGCATGTGTGTGTGGTGGGGGGGGGGAGTCAGAGCAGTATAATGGGAAGAGATGCGTGTGTGCGTGTCGAGTAAGTGGATGATCATGAGGAAGGGTAAAAGGATGCACAGAACATAGGGAGACAGGGATGGAGAGAAAGGGATAAAAGGGAGAGAGAGTTTCTGATTAAATAGCAGTCAAACATTTTCATACTCGAGGATCAGAGCTGGGCAAAACAGTCACTTACGACACGGAGAATACTAAAGAGGTACATGAAAAGTGCTCAGATTTTCTTTTGTTCCTCCAGTGATGTGTTCATTTTTTAGATGTCTGCAAAGATGGATCAAAATCAAATAACTGAAAAATACTCCAATCTTGTTTTTTCCTTCCAAGTCTGACTACGAGGAAACATCAGACACTTGTAAAGTACAGTAACAATGTAAGAGGCTCAACAGAAGAAGAGGTCATCAGTGCTCAAGGACGAGTGCATCCCTCCGTCTGCCCATCCTCTCCTCTTTATCTCTCTTTCCTTCCATCCCGCTCTGGTCCCGTCTCCGTTCTGTGCAGTCAGAAGGGGGTGTGTGCATGACTTTGTGTTGTGTATGTGTGAGACTAATGTGAGTGGACATCACAGGGGGGCAGGGGGCTGAGGGTTAGGGGTGGGGTTGATGAGCGGCAGACTGCTGCAAACCCAAAAATAGAGGCAGAACTGTTCTGGAGGAAAGTGGGCCACATCCGACAAGACAGACTGCGCTGCGAATCTATACATCCATGCAGGCACGCCTTTTTCTTTCATCTGGCATGTACTGCATATACTCAAACAGTCACTATCCCGTAAGGATTATATTTTATACGGCGTGTGGATGTGTTTGCGTCTTTGCTCTCATTAACATCCCTCCCGCTTCTCATCTCCCCTCTCCTCCTCTGCATCCTCCTCGCTGCCTTTGCTCCCTTTCATGAGAAGGAAAGCCCGCTTTAATGCTGATTTCAGCCGACAGTGTCCCTAGGGGTGGATTCTCCTGGTGTCTGAAGCCAAAACCTCTGTGACGCACATTGACTCAAACGCACGGGGTGATGGATTTGGAGCTGGGCATGAATACTGCAACAACTGTGGCTTAAATATAGCAGGAAAAGGAGCAGAGAAACACGAATCACTGCAAGGATATTAGTCTTTGGAGAAAAATCTCTCACTATTAATTATAAAAGGTGCTGTAAAAAAAAGGTTGGCAATCCAACAAGACAAACACAGACGATCGGCTGCTAAATATGAGTGTTCATTAACAGTTTGAGACCTGACAAACTGTTCACGATGTTCATGTTTTCTGCTTCTATCAAACACAACATTCAAGTCCACAAAAGCTGAATTGTAGGTTTAGCTAAGAGCTTGTTAAAGAGAGAGAAGGTGGCAAAGATGAGCAGGAACTAATATTTTAGAGAAGATATCTGTTATTTATAAATCTTTTTTTTCTACATTTCAGACTCCACTGACATAAACAGTAATTTTACCTGGAGGAAGCAGGGCTTGCTGGTCTACACCTGCATTAATTGGTTAGTGAGTGTGTGTGATTGTTTGAAATGGTTCGTTCCAAGCGGTTGTTGTTACACACGTCAACACGAGGGAAAAAAAGTACAAATTTTGACTGCGGTACATGAGAAACTCCCAAGTTCTGCAAGATAGAATTAGTGTTTTTGTCGATGTAATGCGGTGCTTTCGAAGAGAGCGATGTAACAGCATGTTATCTTAATGTCAGTGACAAAAACGAGCACTTTCAGAGGACATGCTTTGTTAGGAATCAGGTCAAACTGCAGCCATTACAACCTGTTTTGCAGCTGCTGGCTAAAGCAATCTACGGTATTCATTTCCAAAACTTTTTCGACATTTAGAGCCCTAAATATAAAATAAAAACACAGATCTCAGGTTCAAGAATGATCCTTTCATAGCGACGCAAACAGTTGTTAAATAAAGGTGAAGTTGCCGAGAAGCTGATCATCACGCCGTGACTCGCCTCGTCCTTCTGATCATGCTCAGGCTGCTCTCTCCTTGTCAGCCATTGTATTGTATGTCATTGTCAATTAACGTGACCCACCCCTTCATATCGAATTAACTAGGATGATATGTGAGGATGAACACCACCGCCTTCATTAGAGACCACCTCGTGTCACTACAGACCCCCCCCCCCCAAAAAAAAATCTTTGTTTCAATTGGGACTACCGGAGCTTAAGGTCACAAGCTTATTCTAACCACATTACCTCTGCTCACCTACTCAAGGTTTACAATTAGAACGACATCACACTGTCTTCTTCTGTTTCTTATCTCTCATCTCACTCTCCTATCCCCCCTATGCATGTGTGATGTGTTCATTGGGCGGCTTCATGGTTCAAACTTTCTTCTCAAAAAACAGAAAAAACAGTCGTTGCTGCCTGTTTAACCCTTTGAGTACAGTGTGATGGCAGAGGGTCCCCAAGATCATCTTATATTGACAGAAAGTAAAACTATCCAAGGTATCTTTTCCTCTGAGAAAAAGGTCTTGCAACTTCAAATATCCCGCTTTGATTAAACTTCAAATGAAATTACTTATAAGAATATCACGTGCAGTAAACACACAACGGCTGATGATTATTCAGGCGTGAGCTATCTGTCTTGGAAACACCAATATTCGTTTTCCCCTCTTCTTTTCCTCCCTTTAGGTAAAGGACAAGAATGTAGTGTTGAGTTGTTGTCTATATGCAGGAAAGAAAATGTGTCCACCGCCGCCTAGAATAGTCATTCAAATCTCACAAAGCACCGAGCCAAACAACACTTCTACTCAAGTAGTTGCCAGAGAGCCCGGCGCTACAAACACCGGAGACTCAGGTGCAGCTCACGTTCGCTTGGCAGACAAAGAAGAAGCTACTCCCTTCAAAACGCCAAGGTTTGATTTTAAATCACCGCCAGCTCCTAGATCTGAAAGCCGAGAAGGACTAAACTGACTGATGGCAAAGTATGTGGATGACAACATGCTTCCCATTTTAAATGTTAGGTCTGTTGCCTTCAGTGAACTAATCGGCACAATAACTGCATATTGAACATAGCTAATATGTTAGATAATGCAGATAATTGAATGACATTAAATACAGACATTTCTTTCAGTAAACCCGGCTTCCAGATAACTCAAAGAGCAGACTGGAAGAAGAGAAGGAGGCAGAAAGAGAGAATATATACGGGTGAGTGTGTGAAGTTTCATTCAGACGTAGAAAGGAACAGTGTGTGCCACGAGGTGAGGTGTTGAGATGAAAGAGGAAAGAAGAAGAAATAAAAAAAAAAAGTCTCTGAAGTTTCCCATCTTCCCATCCTGCCCCGAGAGCATCCTGCCCGTCTGGCCCGGAGCGGGAGGAGGACAGACAATGAAATGAAGAACGACCGGAGGAAGAACTGACTGCTGCAGGCGTTTGTTCCCACCAAGTTTATTCCGTTCCACTCTTCTTTGGTAATACGGTGCTTTGGCTTTCATACTCTTCCGCCTCCTTGATTCTGCCTTCCTTTCCTTTTCCTGACTCCTCTCCTCTCCTGTCCTCTCCTCTTCTCTCCTCTCCTCTCCTCTGACATTTTGAACCTCCCACCACAAAACCTTCCCTTGCTCCCTTTCTTTACTTTCAATTCTCTCACCCTCCCTCTCATTCTCCAGCAGTCTCCGCTGTCAACATTAGCATTAAGCCAGCATTAGCCCTCCGCTGCGCACTCTCTTTCTCGCCCCCGTTTTCCAGCTCAGCATCTCGGCACAGATAATACAGGAACACCGTCACCTTATCTCCTCAGAAATGACACACTGGGCTCACGCCGTGTCAAACGCCGCTTCGTCCTGCTCCTATCTGATCCCCAGACGGAAAATAAAAAAACTGCCCTGCTGAGCCCTGAGTGTAAGACACAGCCCTGGATCTTTAATGGAATGTGTGTGTGTGTGTGTGTGTGTGTGTGTGTGTGTGTGTGTGTGTGTGTGTGTGTGTGTGTGTGTGTGTGAGTGAGTGTGTGTGTGTGTGTGTGAATGAGTGTTTGCAGCTGTAGTCTCCCTATCTCTGTCAGTTTTCACTGTCCGCATTAAAATAATGAAGGGCGCGCAGAGATAATCTGTCAGTGGACTGGTGTGAGTGCAGCAGGAGGCCAAAGTCTTACAAAGGTGAAGTGACTACATATGAGGCTGCAGGGTCAAATCAGGTGACATCCTTTTGTTAAAAAAACTCATTTTTTAAAGATTATGTTAACACCCGAAAATCTCTCTTCATTTTCTTTCTTCATTTAGAAACCGAATGTGCACTCTGTAATATGATGGACAAAATGTTCCATACTTTTTGATACCACGTGTTTTAAAATGATACAATTTCCCTCACTGTCAGTGAGCGACAGGATCAAAAAACACTGAAGCTTAAAAAAGATCTTTAGTCATATTTTAACCCAATGCTGCTAACAGAGAGAGAGAGGGAGCACTGTAACACATTTGTGCAATTGTGCAGGAGTTTGCCTGCCTTTTTTGGTAATTAAAAACAAAAAGTTTGCCATCATGAGGGCTCTTGGACTTCTATTTTTGTTGCTGTGGTATCAATATTGTTTGATTTTACTTGAACCTTATCAAAGACTTAAAAATGGCTCATACCTGCGAGCACAGGTCCTGGGGTTTCCCCCCCATGCCATGAGGCATCTCTCGGCAGCGCGTGGACAGGTTGAGGATGGCGGTGGCGGCCATGTGGGCGGCCTCCATGTCGTGGCTGTAGTCGAAGCTGCTCTTGCTGCAGGTGCTGCTGGCGCTGCTGCCCCCGCCTCCTCTTCCCCCTCCTCCTCCCATGCCCCCTCCTCCCCCTCCACAGCTCAGGCTGCTGCTGCTGCTGCTGGGAGCGTAGGTGCTGGTGGTGCTGCTGGCCGAGCTGGAGTTCTTGCAGTAACGTTTGGCTGCAAGAGGGCATTGAAGAAATTCAGACTGAATAGATGGCCAAAGGCTTTTTAAGAAAAACTACCAAGGGTGCTTTATAGGAATTTGTTTGCCTTTCACAGCTTTAATGATTGTTTCTTTATTTCTTACGGTGATAAAGTGCATTTTAGGATTTAGAAGAAGAGGATTACTCTTAGTCTGTAGATGTATTACAAAACCTCAAAGGGGGGATCTGATCTTTTTTTGTGTGGTATTGCCATGTTTTGGTGTGTAATTGAATAGTAGGTTCAAACTGTTTTGAAATTGCTCCTGTAGGCTGTCTAAGCTGGAAGCCCCCACATGACTGGAATACCTTCAACCTTATCCTTCCAGGCCAATAAGACAATAAGACTGATCAAAGCACATCAAATGTAAGCACTTGTGTTTACCACTGACAGGCTCAGATTGTTAGCAGAATTGTCTTTTAGACATTTAGGAAAGGACCCCTGCAGACGTACACCTTCTTTAGAATTACACCTTCTAAGACAAACAAAAGTAGCACACTTAAATTGAGCTCAGTTAACCTACAGATTGTTGTTGCCGCCATTACAGCCTGTTCCAAGCCTCACACAGCAACACATGCAGGGCTCAGTTAGTGAAAATAGGCCTATTGGAGCTGTTTTTTCATCAATCTTACCAAAGCCAAATCAGCGGACCACTCAATTTAATCTTTTTACCCTGAAACATTTATTTGTGACAGCTCTTGGGAATCTCTTAATAGTCATGTGTGTGCACTTATTAGTTTACTAAATCTTGAATAACCATTAAAAAAGTAAATTCAGCCTGGGAGGAATGAAAAAGACGCCATGAGAACATCTAGGGAAAATGGAAATTCCATCTTGCGGTGAAATATTACCGTCATATCCTTTGGGCGAGGTGTCTCTTTGTCCGTGAACTTTGGGTGCGATGGCCCGTTTCCCGTACACTTGGTGGTTGTTGCTGCCGTCGAAGGCGCTGTAGTCGAAGCTGGTCTTGGAGTACTTCTCCAGCTCCTTGGCCAGGTTGGAGCGGGGCGTGCTGGTGGAAACATTGTTCTTGTAACCATACTGTGGATAGTCCAGTTGTTTGACAAAGCACATAGGCCTGGAAAATAAATGACGAGGGGGTGGAAGTTGGACCGAGGCACTCAACATTGCCCAGGGGAAGGAGAGGGAGCATGAGGTTTTTTTTTTTTTTTTAAAAGGGCGGATGCAAAGGGAAGGGCGGACTGGTATGGGAAAACTCCAGGGTGAGAATATGGAGGACGGTGCTGAAGATGGTGGGGGGTGTAGGGTTTGGATGTCCTTCTAAACATGAGAGCATGGATGTTTTCTTCTTCCCATGCCTAGTCAATAAAAGCAATTAAAATTGAATTCTGTACGATTCTTATTACACTTGCATGGCCCTGTATGCCTTTAAGATTGGATCTCTAGCCACAATCTGAGACCAGGAAGAAATGAAATGCAAAGATCTTGCGCTGTTGATGCTCAGGTAAATATAAATATATAAATCAAAACTACTTGTGACTTTTCATCACAGCTTTTTGATGACAATCAAAGAATTTCTCTTCAAAAAGCTTTTCCTCCACGACGACAAATGAGGCCAATGTTGTTAAAACCGAAAAAAGTCAATCACCTTCAATCGTGAGCGCAGACGTGAACATGCAGTCTCTTGGAAATGTACTCTCAGGGGACGGAAGAACATCAACATTCAACAAAAAGGGGATTTTGAAAATCTCAAAAGTTTTAAAAAATGGAGGACGAAAAAACAACAAAATGTTCCAATATGGTCAGATAACAGATTTCTACATCCTAGGTTAGTGTGATGTCACAGACAGTATACCCTAAAAGACTCATGTGAATGTCTTTTCTGTGCAAATAAAATAAACACACTAGTTCATATTACAAAAGAAAGGAAAAGGATTAACTCAGGGATCCTACAAACTTTCTTGTTGAATTTTTCTTTTTCCATACTTTATTAATCCCTGAGGGAAATTCTGGTTTACACTCTGTTATTAAAGAGACATGCTTCTCACACACATAAGCCCGAAACACTCACATGCACAAACAGGACCTGTGGACATGCATTAATGGAGAGATGTCAGAGTGGGGCTGCTACACAGGGAGTGCACCAGAGCTGTTTGGGGGTCGATGCCTTGCTCAAGGGCACCTCAGCAGTACTGGGAAAGTGACCTGGAACCTCTCCAGCTACCAGACCAACTTCCATATTTTGGTCCACACTGGGACCTGAACCGGCGACCCCACAGACTGAGCTTCTGCCGCCCCAAGACTCAAATTGTCTTTTCTCTAAGGACTTTTTCGACCAAACAGAATCGCTGTTTGGTCGATGTTTCCATGGAAACAACAATGGATGGGAAACTAAAGGTACAATGCAAAAAAAAAAAAAAGATCCTGTTGTTGTTCAACTACACGGCATCACTAAAACATCTTTAAAGATTAACGTTTGGTTATTTGACAAGATGTGAAATTTACCAGCTTGCTTAAAACGTATATAGAATCACGCCTTCTTAATCAATTACATGTTATAAATACACATTTAGAAAACAGAATAGTGGTTATAGTCTGACAACACAAAATGTTTTCCACTTTATCTCCTCTATATCCACATTAATCCAGAGCTGGAAATCAAATCCCTTACTTCTCAATGTTGCATCCCCTATAGTTTGGCAACCTCCAACACAGAGTTCTTATTAAGTAACGTGAAGTGTCATTCCTACCTTAAGACTCGGTCAGACGCCTGGTTGGATTTGGGGCCGTCACAGCTCTGGTGCTTCTCCTGGGCTTTGGCCAGCTTCTCGGCTGCTGCGATGGGACAACCTGACAGACTGAAAGGAGAAAGGGATTTGAGTGGCATAGTGCAATGTGACACATTTTGAAATGTGAAAATGTTTCATTGAATGGAAATGCTGGAAAGTGTGCGGCTTGTTGGGAGTACTTTTATGAAAACAGCTGTCTGTCAACCAAACAACCCCCGATGTCTAGCAGTTTGAAAATACCTGACTACAGTTCAGGAAGTCTCAGTTTCAAATGCAAAATCATTAATTTTCATCCTTTTTAACACCTTCATAACAACAACATTGGCAACAGCTTGCATGTTTCTGGTTGAGTAGCTTGAAATAATTCTCAGAATAGATATTCCCATATGGACAAATTTGCATTTCTATGTGCATTTTGCAGCATTTTGTTTCCTTGCTGACATGATACACACATTGTTGTGCATTTGAGATCTATACCTACAGTGTGTTCATACAGAATTAAGGCCGTAATACTTTGTCCTGACAACTTACTGACCAGATGTGACAAAAGTTCATGATGTTATCCTTAACCCCTATTATTCTCCATCCAGTCTGTCAACTGTAGTGTGCATAGCTGCAGTAAAAGAATTACCTTTGACAGTGGCCTCAAGCCAGTATGGAGTTGTGTTCGTGCGCACCTGTCATCAGACATGCACGTATGCGAGCAGGGGGAAAGAGTACGCGCTAGTCTATACTATCTCTTTCTTGTAAAAGTGAAAGTTTACTGTGCGTGTCCATATGTGTGCCTATTTTGCGCTGCAGTCGTGTCATGTCACTGAGCACAGCAGGGAGCCATTCTGGTCCTCCCAGGTCTGCACCTCTCCTGTCACCCTGGCTGAGTGGCAGAAAGGTGCTAATGGCTGCTGCTATGCCCAACTCCCTGAGCATCTGCTGGGGGTGACACTCCTCTTTCACTGTCACCTCGCCCCGTCTGACAGCACCCGCAAGAGCGCCATGCTATTTCAGTGCTCCCCTCCGAACCTGCACCTGATGGATGCCATTTTTCGCCATGAGCTGATAAATGATTTATGGAGAAGGTGTGAATCGATGCATTTTAATCAGTCAAACTGTGAGATTGTTAGGAAGCTGAACTACTTTCTATTTCCTTCTAAGCTACATGTTAATAATATCTATCTCAAAGCAGCTGTGACTTCAAATTAGACACGGAGAAGGCAACACATTACTCCTGTTCTGTACGTGAATTGGTTAAACTGGATTTATGAATGTCTACATAGAAGCTATATGACGGCCTACATAAAGGGCCAATGCAGTTTTGATCATTTATGCCACAACATTGGTGTGTCTGTGTCACTCTGCCATGACACAGCTGACACTTTGGGATCACTTTTTGCCACTCTGATAAGCCTTTCTGGCTTCATCTGGTATTTCAAACAATGGCAACTAAGCTGAGCCAATCATGTTGAGGCAAAAGTAAAAAGAAACTGGCAATTTTTAATCATTTTATAGCTTCACATGGAAGCTACCGGGGCTAGCAGCTAGTTGCTCTTGCGGGTGCTGCAGAGTGAATCAAGCACACTGAAAACAATCAAAAACATACAAGCTGCAGTTCGATTTCTGGGGAGGTGCAAAGGAGGCTACGGCATAGTGTAGCAGAATACAGGAGAATAAATCAGGCGTCACTACTGAAATACAGATTTGGTATTTAAATTGTGTTTTTACAGCCTTAATTTAAAAAAGTTCCACAACACATTAAGATCCTGTTTCACCATTAACATTTCTTAATTAGATTTAAAGACCTTCCTTTTTGTTTTTGGCTTTTATTTCAATGAATTAACCAATCAATCAATCTTCGTTTGTGCAGAGACGATTCACAACAAATGTTATATTGAGACACTTTACAGAAGAGTATGTACAACACCTTATTTCTGTCTGGTGTTTCCCCTCTTTAATTTGAAATCCTCTCACTCATCATGTTTGTTGTATGAACGTGTTGGATGGACTTCTTTGAACCTACGTAGACTTAAACATTGGTGTACTCTAATCTACAAGTCTATTTTAGGTCAGCTTCCTTCATACCTTCTGACCTTGATCAGTCAGAAGAGTACAGGGACTTAAAACCTTCGATCACATAACCTTTTCTTATCGTCTGTTCCAAAAGTCAGAACTGAACTAGAGAAAAAGAGCTGAAACTTAACGAGCTGGTCTCGTTGGACGCTTTTAAGAGGAAGTTAAATAACTTAGAGGCAGACACATCTGGCTGTAGATGTTCCCCCTGATGTGTTCGTGGATGATCTTGACAAACATTTGCTGTTCAGATTTGTTATTTGTGTCTTTTTAATGTCTAATATTGTATTTTGTGTATTTGTAAGTTTGGCTGCTCGTTGTTTGTGTGAAACTCTGTTAATTGTGCTGCTGCCTGTCTGGGCCAGGACTCTCTTGAAAAAGAGATTTTTAATCTCAACGAGTTTCTTTCCTGGTTCAATAATAAATAAATAAATAAAAAACTTAGTTTTGTCGACTATCCACTATTAGCTTATTTTTAAAATCCTCTTTCTGAGTCTTAATGTGTTGTGGGTTAATCAATCTTAGTATTTATCATTTAATGTTGCTAATTGTGTTTTTAGTTTAGTATTTATTCTCGTATCGAGGTGAGTTCTAACCCATATAACTTTCAGTCAACTCCTGTTGTTGTAGCTGTGTGGTAAAAACAAATACACTTAACTTGACTTATCCACACACACACACACACACACACACACACGCACGCACACACGCACACACACACGCGCACACACACACACGCACAAACACGAAAGTATGGGGTTTACAATAACTGAAAATACAACTGGAAAACATTATGGATGAAAACTTAATCAGAAAAAAACCTCAATGAAAAAAATCCCTACAGTTAAAAAAAACGGAGGACGCAACACGGACAGTGCCAGTTTGATGTGGGCAGTCTGTCACTTACCTTCTGTGGGAGTTTCTGTTGCTATTGACATGGCCGCGTCCCGTGCAGCCCAGCGTAGGACACTTAAGAACATTCTCATACATTGCCACAACTTCGTTCAGACAGGAGAAAGGAGCGAAAGACAGGGAAGGTTAGGAGCCCCTTAGAGTCACGCGTGAGCTCTATTAGTGTGTGAGGAGCTTGGCATTATAAACATCATTAAGAAATGAGCCTGTGTGAACCCAAATGACCTCTTCTTCATTTTAATGAACACTAGTTTGAGAGGGCAGCCGAGGTTTCCCACCATATTGCTTCCACTTATCTGGCCCTTTCAAATTAGTATTCATGGAATAGGGGACAGTCATGAATAAAAAGATGTCATTTAAGTTTAACAGGACGAAGCCAGCAAGAGACAGAAATGGGTGGACATTTTTGGGCATGCAGAGCAACCAACAGCCAGCAATCATGCAAAACACAAGCCTTGAAATCAATGGAGGAAGCAGACAGACAGAATACAGCGCCTTGATAGAGTGTGCGTTGTTATCAGCAGCACGTTGTTAGGGTAGAGAGCGCAGTCTTCAATACCATTTACCATTAAAACAGTCCATAACTGTCTCAGATCCCCTCGGCAACCAGCCAATTAGATTAATGATCTATGGATGTCCAAGAGGAGCCGTCAGAGCACTGCAGGCAGGGGCACGGGGAAGGGTCGTCTCGCACGCGGGGCAAAACCCCATCGGCACCAGCTTCATCATTATCACCCCCTTAAACTTTAACCCCTCATCATCCTCCTTCCCTTACATACTAATTGGTGTTCGGTGCAGGTAATTGGACAAAGCCTGCCACCTTAACGTGCCACAAGCCAATACATAATGCATATCCCAGATTTGTCCCTGCCCTCTGCAAAGACACGGATAAAATGGTGAGAAATTAGAGCACAGGTTCCTGATTCAATGTGCGAAGACGTAACGATAGAGCTATAGGCATTCTATGAATAGGGAGGCGAACAGGACGCTTTAAATGCCTTCAATGCTACAAAAGGATGCTATCTTTAAAGACAAAAACAAAGAGTCCCATGCGAGCTGATTAAATATTTTAGCATTCTACAGAAAAGAGCAAACACGAATGGGAATTAATGAATTTGAGATATAATTTAATTGTCATTTTTCACTTTTCCCAAGGAGCAGTCTGGTTTCGCTGTGTGATTTCCCAATTAAATGAAGCCACTGCATTAATAATACATCGTCCATTCAGTTCAGCAAATGTGTTAATAGGGGAGAGAGACTTGCCCGTAGCGGAAACTTCCCCACAGGCGGCTACACGTGCGACATGTTCTCGTCTTTACCTTTGAAGTGTTGAAGCAAGGGGTCAATCTGCAGGATACTGCAGTAACTCCCCTTCCCCACCCCCACCCCCACACCACTGATACTACTGACCACAAACTGACGGAAACCTGGTGTAGGCTGTTCGTTTTCACAGTATACACTAATACCAAGATTTACCTCATATATCTTTCCCAAGAACTCACTAAATCATGAGCCAATAGGGAGGTCTTGTGAATGCCTTTAGCGTCTGCAAGAGATGCAGCAGGTTTTAAACAAACTCCAAACTGTAAAATCTGATTGGGGTGGTTGTCGGGGGTCTTTGGTGGCTCAAACAAGAAAGAACTGGGAATTTAAATCTTCCGTGAAACAAAAAAGTTGACTTCTAGTCATGACTTTAATTAGGGATGTTCTCAGGCAACTAATTTCCAAGTTGATTAAACTAAAATTTAAATTCAGGCTAGCCGAGAAAACTCTCAGGAAACAGTCAAAATTGAGTACCATTTATTATGCAGTCATTGTCGTGATGAGCTATGTTATCTTTTCCGACTGAGTGGTATCACAGTGTCTGCAAGTAAACAATGCCAAATTGGTTTGCAGAGTGTGGCTAACGTTAGCAGTGCTAGCACCAGCTTTCTTTCATGCTTGCAGGTTAATGTCCACATGCCTGGGCTGAATCTGGTTTTTCGCATTGCTCTGGTCGATAAGCCGGTTTAATCTGCTATAGCCTACATACATGTTTCTAGATCAAAATACAGCCAAACTCCTGTGCCATCCACCTGTGTGCTGGTTTACATGCAGGCAGTAGTGTGGGGAAAGAAGACCCATTAACTGGAGCTACATCCCGACAAGTGGCTGGTGGCTGCATTACAGATTAGACACAACATTTGACTGGCATTGAGGGCCAAAATGTAAAAACTAAAATACTTTAACCTACTTGTTCTGATGCCAACTAGAGAGGGTGAAGACTTTCATCGTGTAGTCGGTAAGTGAGGCACAAACCTTATTTTAATCCACACCACTTGTGTTTCTCAATATTTATTACCAAGTGCTTTTCGTGGCTTAGATCAATTCCCTACCAGAAGCTATGCAAGATGGGTAATATCAGATAGTTTTAGTTTTCCTGAAGACGTCCCATTCTCTTTCTGCTAAATTGTTTAGAAAATGATGTGCCCTTGCTCTTTTTTTGCAAAGTGCTGTGCTTTCGTTTCATTTGCAGAGGGAGAAATCACAAGCGACAACAACACAATCCTATCAAATCGTTGAACTCAGACATAACTTGTAGAATTTGACTGATTTTGTGCTTCATCTGTTATCTTTGGCTTTCTCACAGTACAGTATGTGAGCAGCTTCAAACCGCACATCTTTGTTTCCACATGTTAAAAAAGAATAAAAGACCTGTAAGCTCTCTAAAAGGCTCCATGAAAAGAAGCTACTTAGTTTGTCTGAATACAACACCAAAGTGGCGGCTGCAACAAACTGTTGACATAAATCGACGTTGGGTTTAAAACGTGTTGGACATTCAAAAAATTAAGCACAAAAAATGTCCAAAACTAATCAGAGGGTATTACATTAACTGTTGTTTGAGGATACGTCCACATGGCTGAGAATGTGACTTCCACATGGAACCTAGTGACTGATAACATAAAGCACCTAAAGTAGGTTACCTTTTATCAGCAACGAGAATGTGTGTGCTCTCACTCTAAAGTATCCTATTGAAGTCAGAGAAGAAGAACTGAAGATGATACCAAAGACATCAAGAAGAGAACTTTTTGTGACCCAAAGCATCCTGTGCTGTACCAGGGGTATCATCTCCCCCCAAAAAAGCCAGCCCATCAACACAGGAGAGGAACAGGAGGAGGAACACTGACATCATATTCCAAAATCTCCAGTAACAATCAATTCAGGCCCAGTACAAATTCCATTTTGGGGATCTTGATCCCAGTCAAGGTCAACTGATCGCAGTTATTTCACATTTATGGGAGACAAGGAGTACATCTCAGTTTAGCAACCTTTTTGTGTGAGCAGTGCTCCACGGAACAAGAGCCGTCTGTGACACTGCTGGTCTTTACAAGCTTGGTTTTAATGCTAACTCATTTCTTTGTCATCATAAAGACCCTCTTTTATTTTGATTGCAGTCTGGGTCATGGCAGATCATAACTTGATTTTCACGCCGTGGTTAATGAAACGTGTAAAGGGGCTTTTACTGAGAAGTTTGCACAAGGTGAATGAGACTAAATTGGCAGGCTGAGATCTCTAAAGGGAAACCACAATATTCATTCAAGGCTAATGTTTATTGTCACTTCACTTGATCCATGGCTTAGAGATATGACACTGCATTTCTATTCAAAAGAACCTAATTGAGCAAGGAATAGGAATACATGAATGGGGTTCATGGCATGGAAGACTGAAGGAGACGCAGTGTATCGACATCTGTGAGCATTTTTAAGTTTGAAAATTAAATGAGTCAATCAACATTAAAATGTTACACCAATTAATGACATACAACAGCACATTTAACCTTGACATGCAATAATAACACATGCAAAGAAGAGGGTTGTAACACCTGAAATGATGAAACAACAAGCGGTGGATGGGATTATCGTTTACTTTCAATCTCTAAAGCGTGGAGGAGAAGTCTCATGCAGTCATTTAAACCCCTGATTGACAGCTCTTGACCATCTCACCAATCATCCAAGGCCTCACTTCCCACCTCTCCACCACAGCACACTAAGCAGGCAATCATTAAGTACAATAATGGCCCCGTGCAAAAGGTCAACCACAGTGCAAAAACAACAACTCAAAGACAGCACACAGCGCAAGGAAGACACATCACAGAGGAACATGCCGATTGCTAAACAACCAACGAATATCAAGGCCACAGGTTTCGGTGAATAGTCAAACCAGCATTCGTCTAGTGTGACTGTGAAGTGCTTACTTTCTGGTGGCACCCTGTCTTTGTGCGGACAGCCAGAGAGGCTCCGATGGTGGGGGTACAGGCCCGTCACGTGTCCTGTGCCATCACAACCTGGCGTCGGACACCGACTTTCCTTCTTGTCTGCCCGTGAAGCATCTGCAAAAATTATTGACATTAGGCTTGACTGACACGTTAGGATATGTGGGGATTCCAGACACATATTCTCATAGCTCAAACTTGCAACAACAATAAAAAAACATGTATTTGATGAGTGGACCTGGCCTGGAATGGATGAATGAAAGTGAAGCCAATGTAAGTTGCCTTCAACGTGCACTGCTTCTAATGGCCAGCAGGGGGCAATTCCACTGGTTGCAAAATAAAAGTCTATTTGTATGTAACTAGAAAGGAAAAATGAGCTGATGTCTCACTTGATTTATTAGCTTAGTCAACATTTTTGGATAAGTTTAAGGTCTCAGTGTGAGTCCATGGTGGTCATGTTGTAAATGATGCTCTCATAGGGATCTGCATCCTAAATAATTTAACAGTAACTGTTAGATAGACAAACTAATAGGTGACATAATAGAGATAACATCAACTGTTCACTATAGTCTATGGTTGCAAAGCCGCCATGACAGACACAACATGTTTATCGTTGCTGTGGAAACACCGGATGTCAAAGACCGCTGAATAAGGAAGCGGGAGCTGCTACTGAAAGCTGCCGTACTGTTGCTGTATGTGCTGCTGTGATAAAAACGTCATGTAAATTATACTCAGATACATCGTCGGTAAACATATTCTCTTCCTCAAGTCTAGTCTGTCGTCTTGACTACGGTCATCACAGAGTTTTTCATTGGGGGTAGCAGAGAGAATCACTCCCGTGATTTCCCACCAGTATCGATGACATCTTTTGTTATTGCTTTGATTGAGAGCCCCCTGGCGGCAAAATGTATATACATGTACTGTGCGTTTAAATGTCGTAATAAAAAACCTTTATTAACTACTTCCTGTTGAAGTCATGATGTAAAGACCGACAAGGAGAAAGATGCAATAAATGACTTAATAACAAATCTCTTGATTATGAAGTTTGTTTACACTAATGAAACTCTCGTCTTAGTGAGCTTCATGGAAGTTTTTCATCTTGTATTTTATAAAGAGTTTATCAAACTTGTTTTCGTTCAAACACTCAGGCCTTAACGATACTCAGCAGAGTTCAGCGTGACAATGAGGGTCAAAAAAGTTTACACACACTTAAAGGAACACACACAGCAGGTGAGATTGTCTTTCCCTTCCAAAAACACAGCTCTTCTATTTCTCCCCAACCCAAATCAGATAATGTTACAACCAAAAAGCACAGATACCAAGCTGTGCCAACTGGCATCGTTTCTCCTCATGTAACCGTCCGTCTGTAAAACACTCTGACCTCCAAACAAGGCCAATGATTCGTCTAACTGTCAACACAAGTTGGATTCTGAAGGATGCAGTTTAAATGTTGAGAAGGAATAATATATTTGATATCTTTTCAAAGCCTGTTTACAAGATGATAGTTTTGTATCTGTTTGTATAATGCATTTGAGTGACAGAAAACTTTATCCAGACCAAGTATTAGCAGAGGAGACGGGGAGAGGCTTTTATCTCCTGCAACAGAAACACACAACACTGATAAAAGTTTCACAGGTGTGAAACTTACACCTACCAAACTCTAAAAAGTTTATGACATGACTTGTAAACGACTGAAGTCGGACACTTTGCAAAGTCTGGGGAGCTTGCAGTGTCACTCGATAAGACTACAACTAAATTCTTGATGAGATTATTTCCCATTCTGCTCCTTATCGAGCTTTACGAGACGAAAAAAAAAGTAAAAATAAGCAGAAACAGAAGCAGCTTTTTGCCTCAGCTGTCCATTTGTTTGCAGTGGTCTGCCTTATGTGAGCTGATTTTGTCTGTTATGTTGGCTTGTCTGGTATTGCAATCTTGCAGGCCACTTTTGAGGCTTTTATTTTTCCCTACATGACAATCACCACTGTGCAAATGTGTCCTTTAGGCAAATGCATCTCCAACCGTTCTCAACCAGCACTTAAGACTTTGTCACATCTGACTTCCTCTACGTCTCATCCCTGTTGACTTTCTTTAATGTTCACTGCATTGAAAAATGTTTATCATGAGCCAGGACTAAAAACTAAAACATACACTAATCATGATGCGATTTTTTTTAGAATATCAGGCCAAAACATAGACATCAAACCAGTGCACTTAAAGGAGACATATTATGAAACATCCACTTTGACAGTGTTTTTGAACATATATTTGTGTAACCTGAGTGTCTACTGAACCACAAACTGTGAAATAAACTCATCCAGTCCTTTGTTTGTGGTCTGCATAAGTCTTACAACACAGAGAAACATGCTCCATTTCAAATTTGCTCTCCTTGTGATGTCACAGTGGGATTCTGGTGAAAAAAAATTACCTTCCCCTCCCCTGGTATCTCCACCCATGGACTCCAACCCCAGCCTAGAGCAAAACTTTTGCGCAGGTCCGCCATTTTTATTCTCGCTAGCAAAGGAGTGATGTCTACCGGGAAAACTCAGGGGGGGCTCATTGCATTTAAAGAGACACACACACCAAAACTGAGCGTTCTGAGAGAGCTGGTTTATACAGGGTCACAAACCTCCTCTGGTGCTTGATTCATGTTATATTTTGACCAAAGCACAGCACAGATGTTTCATTTAAACCACAGGGGACTGTTTGAAAAGGTGAGAAAGGGGATTCAATTAATGAATTAAAAACAATAAATCAATGAAAGAATAACTGAATCAAACCAGGGGTCGTTGGGTGAAGCGGTGAGAATAATAATCAAGTGAAGGGGGCAGCATGGTTGATAGAGGACAAAACTGAGGAGCACACATATTCATACATTTACAAATGAGTCACCAAATGAAATTGCATGTCACATTCATCTGAAGAACGTGGACGTCATTATCCTTTGTGGCACTCATTTATCTTTGTCAGGTTACTGCCATATCAGTTTGGAACAATATTGCCAAGTCACGTCTGGCACCAGAGAAATTCTGTGTTGATAAAGAACTTGGTCTGCATGCATGATGTGGCTTCTTAATAATGGCTTCTTTTGGGGGACATTATTACATCGACAGTGTTTGAACAGTACGTTGGAAATCATTTCTCCATTTGCACACATATACACCCACACCCACACCCGAACACACATGCACATACATGATGCTTCGGCTTTGCCTGCCTCGCTACCATTGTAGGGAGTGGAGGCGGCCAAGTGGAAGGCATATTAGAAAGCAGGGGATATTGATTGTGGCTGGGGACGGTCTGTGCTTTGCATAGCAAATGGCCCCCATTACCATACCATCTCTGGATAATTAATGTGCAGTCAGTAGGCCTGTCGTTCGTTATCGGTCATTCTGATACTGTTCAATTTTCATCTCAGCCTCATGCTTCTCTTATGGAGCTGGCCTCTTCTCTGAACCCCCCCATCTTCCATCACCCACTCCCCCTCCCTCGCCATGCTCTGCGTTATGAATCACACAGGAACCCTGGTCAACGAGTGTCTGCTACTCTCTCGCCTGAGGAAAGATGTTATCGTGATGCAACCGTCTCGTATCCTCTCATTATTCCAACATTAGCCAGACGCAGGGGCCATGGAAGGCTCTTGAAATTAACATTTGTGTGGCATTTAAGTGGCAATATATACTGGCTGTGAGTTGTGTGGCATTTAAGGTGTAATATCACCCCTGCTGTGAAATAGCATGCTCTTATTTGTTGGTCTCATCTGGAATCTTCTGTATGGGAGGAAATCATTTAACCTAACTGTGTCTGAATACAGTCGCAGTAAAAGATTTAATTAGAGGAACAAGAATGAGCTAAACAAGAGAGCTTAAATCACACCTGAAAGTCTACTCTGTATATATTAAACGCATCCAGCACTTCTAGGACAGTGTATAACATTTACCACTGATGGAACAGTCCAGTCTTATATGTGTATTTTCTGCAGAATCAATCCTTTCTAAATGCAGAAGGCCACTGTTTTGTAGCTTCCTCTCCGTAGTGCTTGCGCAGGGTTAAAAATAGGCAGCTTTACCCCAAGCTGCATCGCAGGGATGAGATTTGCGGCCCTAACAGGCCGTGCAGATTGCCATTACTTATGCCTGACAAGCCTACCCTCTGATGTTTCCATGCTGGCCTATTTTAACAACATAAGCTGCTGCTGCCGCTCCCGCTGCTACCGAGATGCGAATTTCCAAATTGGCTAAAAAAGCTTGTCCTGGGGTTATACTGAGGTTTCCAGAATGCATGTAGGCTGTCTAGTCTCCGGTACAGGAGAGATAGAATACAGAGCCAAACAGTGGCGGACAAACATTCTACCTGAGCTTGTTAAATGAGGTAAACATGTCTACACTCCTGCTGATATGAAGGCTTGGTGTGCATCTGAGCGTGTCAGTGTTTGAAACAATCACTCACCTTTATGGTAGAAAGGTTTCTTCATACCATCAGGAAGCCGGGCTTTACGTTCCATACCGTATCCGTGCCGATGGCCATGGTCGTCATGGTTATACCTCACACCGTCTCTCCTGGCAGCATCGGCCGCCATTTTATCCCGCATTGCCTTGGCGCGTTCTGACTCTAGTGCAATGGCCTTCTCCAGCAGGGACAGGTTTCCCTTTGTCATGTCAAACACTTCTTCCGACCGGTCCGACGTCACAGAGGCCGTGTCTTCATCAAAGTCCCGGTGGTTTGTGTGATATCGGTCGTCCTGTGCGCAACTTGAGAAGGCCTTGGAGCGCGGGCTCAGCTGTTCCTCCAGCTTCAAGAGATTGTCCATGTCGGAATAGTTCCTATCAAGTAATCGCCTGTCCTCTTGGCTGTGGTGGAAGTCAGCATAGCTGTGATGCTGCGCTTGTTGATTGGGATCGCCGCATGAAAAATGATTTAGCTGGGATGGTCCATTTCGGTCGGAGGGCTTTGTCTCACTTAGTTTTCGCGCCAGGTCAAAGCATTGGTTCCGTAGGCACTCCAGACTGCTTAAACACACTTCCTCATCGCTGTTTTCTATTTGTCCGTTACTGTTGGTCTTACCTTGTCCATTACCACCATTGTGTGCATTTCCCCCATTATGATGGCAGTCATTCTGGCCCCCATTCTCGGCTGATCCATCTTCAAATTCCTGTCCATCTAAATTGTCAGACAGTACAGCACCGTGACCTTGTGCCAGCAGCTTTAGAGAGTCCACTGTCTCCCGAACTACATCACTGTCAACATCCAAACTTAGTTCCCCCCTCTGTGGTTCAACCCCCTCTTCTTCTTCCTCCTCATCCTCCTCCTCTTCTTCTTCCTCCTCCTCATCCTCTTCATCCTCCTCATCCTCCTCCTCCTCTTCTTCCTCATCGTCTTCTTCCTCTGCGCTGTTCGAGGAGTTGCTGTTCATTTCGGACTCTGTCATGGCTCGGTTGGCAGCGTCCTCTGCGATCTTGCCCAGGTTGAGGAGGGACTTGGCCACGAGCTCGTCGTAGTTTTCGTACTCGTCGTTGTTGTTGTCGTCCTTCTCCATCGCTGGGCCGGATTTCGAATTGCCACCGCCACCTCTGCCGTCAACCTCAGCCCCCTCGCCGCTGCTCATCTGATCGTCCTCTGTTTGAAAGAAAGAACAAACGTCTTGTAATTTAATTTGCGTCGTTCTATTTTACTGCTAAATCTAATTTCTGGGCTTGGTCCCTCTAAATTGGATAAGGAACTCTTTGCTTCCCCTAATAATTTACTTTGAGAGTCTTAACAGCAGCTTGTGTTTTGAATTGTGAATCAGAACAGGAAGTTAAATATAGTGGTTGGGGAAAGTTCCAGAGAAAGACGCTCTGATAAACAAGGGACTCTATCTCAGACGAGCCTTATTTTTGCCCTTATTTCCTGACTGTGTTTAAAAATGATATTCACAGGGCTTATGACTAATAGTATTACTAAAGAATTCTGTAAATAGCTGCAAATGAGATAATAGTTCATTCATTGTTCCGCAGTGTAAGTCAAAACACTGAGAATTTTTTGAATTACAGAGAGAAGAGTCTAAAATCTGAGAGATAATTTGGTGTTCAATCCGCGACACGATGAACCTCAGTCAGTAGCTATTCATCCTTTGCTAGTAAAGTTCATTTTTCATTCAATCATCAGTATCTTTAGAATTCCTTTCACTGCCTAATTGATTCTGACAGGCTGCAAAAGGTTACTGAACCTCTTCTGTCAGTAATTTCAAGCACTCACTCCTGGAGCACTTCCAATCTCTCCTTTCACATTTCCGCCCTGAGCCACCAAGAGCACATTGCTCACGTTGGCGTCACATTTGCCACTTACATTCCTGCAGAGAAAATTAACCCAGAGGCCCCCCCCCCTCACTATGAACACTCACTCACACACAGAAATAATAATAGAGAGTTTGAATTCTGGTGGAAATGAGCAAATCACAAGACATAATAATATTTAAAAACCTGGCATAGTTGTTAGTGTTTATATTTTAATCAAAACCAGATTCAGTGATTGAATCACAATAAGCATATCAAGGTGAACCTGACTGTTTAAAAAATGAAAGATTAAATACACAAAAAGACAGGAGTATGAAATAAAAATAAATCTGAATGTTATCAAACATCCTTCTTATAAAAACCCTCACACTGACACAAGCTTACACACACTCAAAGCTAATGAGAGCATTGCTTTATTGGTGCTTGGGGGGGCGAGGGTTTTAGAGCGGGAAGAGGAAACAGTCACGAATGACCAGGCACATATTTTGACAGAGGAAGGCTTCTAACAGCAACCTCCTGCACCAGGGGTTTAATTTTTGATGGTATGAAACGTGGCACAAGGAAGCAATTTGAAGAGCAATCAAGGTACACAAAAGGGATATGGAAGCGAAACAGATTAAGGCGGGAACAGAGGGCCTGGCGCTGCCCTGAATTGGCTTTGGATTAGCTATAGAGATGTGCATGCCACTGGGAAACACAGAGAAGCTCCCAGATGTCACCTCTATTACATGGAGGAGATTGGAATCTGCCAAGTGACCACGCAGTATTGCTGTCTTGGGGCAAATAGGAAGCCTGATAATGATCCATATGGAAAGATTTTTCTGCCTTTCTCCCAAAAATCCTGCAGATTTAAATGCTGTTCATAACGTTAAGGTGTCCCCTGGGAGGTCAAGTCATAGAGTTTGAGAAAATTGCCAAAAAGCAAAAAGACACGACATTAGGGAAATTGGGAAAACATCTTCATCAGTATAATCCATTTTTCTTTCTTTCTTTTTTTTTAGAGAAAACAGTGAAAACAACAAACAAAACAATAAAAAGCCAGCAAAAAAACTTTTACTAACAACAACAAACCAAATACTAAGAAGGCAACAAAATACAGACAACGCAACCAAACACAGACACAAAACTATAAACAGACAACAAGACAAAATGAATGCAACAAAACCAGATACAGACATGAAAACCAAATACAGACCTCGAACTTTAAATGTCACACAGCTAAAAACAGATGCAACCAAATACAGACAACGCAACCAAAAATATACAACACAAACAAGTACAGACAACACAACTAAATACCAACAATGCAACCAAATTAACAACACAACTAAATACCAACAATGCAACCAAATTAACAACACAACTAAATACCAACAATGCAACCAAATTAACAACACAACTACATACCAACAATGCAACCAAATTAACAACACAACTAAATACCAACGATGCAACCAAATACAGACAACACAACTACATACCAACAATGCAACCAAATACAAACAACACAACTAAATACCAACAATGCAACCAAATTAACAACACAACTAAATACCAACAATGCAACCAAATTAACAACACAACTAAATACCAACAATGCAACCAAATACAGACAACACAACTAAATACCAACAATGCAACCAAATACAGACAACACAACTAAATACCAACAATGCAACCAAATACAAACAACACAACTAAATACTAACAATGCAACCAAATTAACAACATAACTAAATACCAACAATGCAACCAAATACAGACAACACAACTAAATACCAACAATGCAACCAAATACAGACAACACAACTACATACCAACAATGCAACCAAATACAAACAACACAACTAAATACTAACAATGCAACCAAATTAACAACATAACTAAATACCAACGATGCAACCAAATTAACAACATAACTAAATACCAACGATGCAACCAAATTAACAACACAACTAAATACCAACAATGCAACCAAATACAGACAACACAACTAAATACCAACAATGCAGCCAAATACAGACAACACAACTACATACCAACAATGCAACCAAATACAGACAACACAACTAAATACCAACAATGCAGCCAAATACAGACAACACAACTAAATACCAACAATGCAACCAAATTAACAACACAACTAAATACCAACAATGCAACCAAATTAAAAACACAACTAAATACCAACAATGCAACCAAATTAACAACATAACTACATACCAACAATGCAACCAAGTTAACAACATAACTAAATACCAACAATGCAACCAAATAAAGACAACACAACTAAATACCAGCAATGCAACCAAATTAACAACACAACTACATACCAACAATGCATCCAAATTAACAACACAACTAAATACCAGCAATGCAACCAAATACAAACAACACAACTAAATACCAACAATGCAACCAAATACAAACAACACAACTAAATACCAACAATGCAACCAAATACAAACAACACAACTAAATACCAACAATGCAACCAAATACAATCAACACAACTAAATACCAACAATGCAACCAAATACAAACAACACAACTAAATACCAACAATGCAACCAAATACAAACAACACAACTAAATACCAACAATGCAACCAAATACAAACAACACAACTAAATACTAACAATGCAACCAATGAACAACACAACTTAATACCAGCAATGCAACCAAATACAAACAACACAACTAAATACCAACAATGCAACCAAATACAAACAACACAACTAAATACCAACAATGCAACCAAATTAACAACACAACTACATACCAACAATGCAACCAAGTTAACAACATAACTTAATACCAACAATGCAACCAAATAAAGACAACACAACTAAATACCAGCAATGCAACCAAATTAACAACACAACTACATACCAACAATGCATCCAAATTAACAACACAACTAAATACCAGCAATGCAACCAAATACAAACAACACAACTAAATACCAACAATGCAACCAAATACAAACAACACAACTAAATACCAACAATGCAACCAAATACAAACAACACAACTAAATACCAACAATGCAACCAAATACAATCAACACAACTAAATACCAACAATGCAACCAAATACAAACAACACAACTAAATACCAACAATGCAACCAAATACAAACAACACAACTAAATACCAACAATGCAACCAAATACAAACAACACAACTAAATACTAACAATGCAACCAATGAACAACACAACTTAATACCAGCAATGCAACCAAATACAAACAACACAACTAAATACCAACAATGCAACCAAATACAAACAACACAACTAAATACCAACAATGCAACCAAATTAACAACACAACTACATACCAACAATGCAACCAAATTAACAACACAACTACATACCAACAATGCAACCAAATACAGACAACACAACTAAATACCAAAAATGAAGCCAAATTAACACAACAACTAGATACCAGCAATGCAACCAAATACAGACAACCAAACTAAAAACACGTAAAAACAAAGAGACAATTTAACAACATACTACATTTAATCCAAATAGTGAAAATGTAACATAGACAACAAACCGATCCAAACAGAGCAAACAAAAAGATTATAGACTCAATGATTAAAATGACTTGAAGTTCATTATCTATTGCATGTTTGGAGCACTCACAATAAAAATATATACAATGACTACTACCAAGAGAAAGAGGGGAGGATGACAGGCTCAAGAGAAGGTGGCAACAGTCCACTGTGTCAGTGTTAAGGGTCAGGCCAGGTCTAATGAACACCTCTTGTCTGTAGAGACGTTTTCACATCTTACAAGAATATAGGAGCATGGCAGCTGAGATGCCACATCAACACTGTAGGAGGGTAGAGCTACGCGCCAAACAGGGTTAACACACTCCTCACTCAGAGCCTCACTCTTAATTGGACTTGAAGGGACTGTCAGGTCCAATTGTGATGCAGGGGTGGTGGAGAAAAACCTGCCAAATCTGGTCTTGGGCATGTCGAAGGTCGGGTGGTATATTTGGCACGGAAGTTCATCTTAAATTATATATCCAAAAACTGGTTTACATTTTAGCATAATGTGTGCAGGAACAGAAAAATAGAGTGGTTCTTTAACTGTTTACCACTCTAATATTCCTTTAGAGTCGAGGTACAGACAAATGAGAATAATTTCATTATTTAAAATGAGTTTCTAAATAGTCTTTCTGCAGGTTGGAATAATAATCATGGCCCCAGGTTTGAGAATGTAGAATTATTTAAGTGTCTTATATGATTTAATTTTCTGACAAAGATTTTGTGCACAGAACTTTAAAGCAATTAAGTAGGATAAAAGCAGAGGAGGACTGTAGTGGTTTTAGCCATCATGCTAAAGAGAGTATTTATTTTTAATTCTCTAATTAGAATGGAGAATATTTCTGTGATAAAGTGCTCTACAAAAAAATCAAGAAAGTAGCAAACAGTGCGACACCATTGCACCTCTCTTTTAGATTTCACGTTTAGGTCACACCTCAGTGAGGCTGTGAAAATCAGTTCATATGTGAGTTCAAAAGATCAAATAAATAACCAGCCACACAATGAAAATGGATTGCATAGTTTTGGCCATCCTTGAGACAGGTAGCTTTTTTTTTTTATCTCAAGCCATGCACAACCAACTGAACTTAATAATCATGGTGACATTTTCAAATATCTATTTAATTTTTAGGGGAGAATTTCATTGGAAGACTCATCCTTCTCTCTTATACTAATTATAAAAGCTACATCCAGCAGCTGGTTAGCTTAGCTTAGTTTAGTATTAAGAATGGGAAAGAGGTGGCCTGACTATGTTCAAAGACACAAAATCCACCTACTAGAACCTTCTGATAATCACGTCATATCTCCTTTGTTTCATTGGTACACAAACCTGTGTAAATCAACAGTCCACCTTGATCTTTCTTAGGGAAAGTAATGTCCAGTAAAGCCTTCCTGAAAGCTATATGACACTTTCAACTCTCAAATAAGCTAAGACATGCAAGTGTAGGTGATCAGAGAGAGAGACGTCTGCTGTTAAGTCTCTCCTTAACTGCATGGAAGATGGTGCTACAGAAGTACAAGAGAAACTTTCCGATACAGTAGTTGTGAGGAAGAGGAAGAGAGCGGGTCCGGGATGGGACACGCCAATGTGTGTGTTACTTAATACACACAATACACAACCCCCCGCCCCTACCCCTACCCCCTAATCTTAAAGATATAGAAAAAAAGATTTTATTTAACAGATGTTTAAACAACAACCTAACCTTATAAAAAAACACACGATTTTCCCTTTTTTTATATATAATTTGACTTAAAAAGGGGGGGATCTTATCGTCCGGATCGTCTTATATTCAATCCAATACAGTCAGTAGTAGTTTAAATTTTTAACCATTAGACCACAACCAAGTCAGTTTTTTACTCTTCTTCCAGTCTTTGTGCTAAGCTAAGCTAAGCTAAGTTAAGCTAAACAGCTGCTGGCTTTAGCCCGAAAACTTGTCCACACCCAAATCCCAAATTAGTTTCAGCCAGAAGGCAAATACACATTTTTCCTGAGTTGTATATGAACTTTACGCTAAATAAACTCTTTAAGTATGTTTAGTAGATTTATCTGTATCTTTATAACAAAATGATGATAGAGGAATCTCACCTTGCCCTTGACTCTGCTCTCCTTCGTCATCCTCTCCATCTTCATAGTCCACCTCCTCCACGGCATCCTCCTCGTCCTCTGCTTCTTCCACCCTCTCCTCATCACCCTCCTCCTCCTCTTCTTGCTCCACTTCTACATCTTCTTCTTCCTCCTCTTCCTCGTCCTCTCTGTCCCCCCTTTCCACCTCCCCTTCTTCATGCTCCATTTGCTCTTCGTTGTAGTCCATATAACCTTCAACCTCCTCTTCTTCTTCTTCCTCCTCCACTTCTCCCTCCTCCTCCTCTTCTACTGCTCCTTCCTCCTCCTCTTCTTCCCTGTCGTCCATCTCCTCAGTTCCGTCTGTCTCGTAGCACTCCTCCATGGTGGAGTTGTCCATGTCATCTAGGTAGGTGCTCCTCTTGGGTGAAGTTTCTAGGGTTTGTCTGTCAAGACTTTTTCTCTTCTTGGCCAGAGGGCAGCCGTACACACTGCAGAGGAGAGAAAAGATGGCAGCCATTAGACTTTAGCTTCACCTGGGAATAAATGCTAACGCTCATTTGCATTTAGGCGTCTGTTTGAAGGTGCTGAGGTTTACAAACAATAACTAAAAAGAATACAGTGTTCAAAATTGGAAATGGAACATGGACATGGACCCTTACTTGAAGTAAAGCATGCTTTCTGTGCAGAGAAAATGATAGAGCTGTACCAGACTCAGGGCCTGATCCACTGAGAATGAATTGGGGGCACTAATAGCTCCAAAATGTACGCATTATTTGCTCCCGCTAGTTGCTCAATCGGAAGGTCTTATTCACAAAGAATATAGCCATAATGATATTAAGGAACAAACACCTTCAAAAAGGTGTCCTGCTCTGTGTAGTGTGCTCTTGTTTTAGGCATGAATGTGGGGAGAAGCTACTTGCACCTTTAAGCCTGATTTAAACTTCTGCTACTTCTGCGTTGAATCTACGCCTCATGTTCGTGTCGGCTTTTACCTACAGAGAAGCCTACGTACGTAGCTGGATGTGCACCCACTCCAAAAATGTAACTACGCAACCCGTAAGCCCTGTGATTGGACTGCTGGGTAGCATCGTATCTCCTGCATGAACAACATTTCCGGCATTGCTGCCAAATTCGGCAGAAGGAAGAACGCTACAAGCCAGTGTATTCAACTAGTGCTCAATACTTATCAGCTTCATCTCCATCATAATGCACTCAGTTTCAGTTGCCATGGTTTCCTGCACATAAACAAGCAGAGAATGTTTTTCACTTTTTTTTACTCTAACTGCCCATGGTTGTTAGCACCCTGCATGTAAATTAGACATTTTTAACCAATGAGGCCGATTTGCATAGAAAAAGGCCAATTTCTCCCCAAATCACTGCATGATGGCTCATTTAAATATGCACAAACAGCTACAGTGCACAGAGTTGCTGTTCGCTCTGCAGCGCACTTATGGCTGCTTTTAACCCTTTGTGTGTGCTTTGTGAATTAGACAATGTATTTTTGTCCCAGTTGCACAGGTTACATAGGTGCAAAAGCCGTATGATCTTTTATGAATCCAGCCCTCAGAATTTTTCATACAAAACAGACAGAATAACAAATGACAAAATTGCAGCTCAGCACAACACCAATCTTCTAGAAAAGGCTCATTGGGAAATTAAAACTTCTCCAGGTGGTTACTTTTAAGTGTTTCCGGTCAGGTCACCATCGTGTTATTATGTAACAGGATGAGGTATTTTAGTCAGCTAGAAAGTTAGAGTTAGTGCCAGCACTGCTTGCTTGTGCATGCCTCTAGACAAGACTTTCATAGTATCATATAAGTCGGGGTTTTCAACCTGAAACTGCTTTATTCAGTTTTGTTTGGGAAAGAAGGAGATAATAAACCGATCAGATAAAACTTGGGGAATAATGAATCCTAACTCTGATCCCATACACATAAGATGGCAGCAGCTGAGTGTACTCCCCTCATGACTTCCTGTGTCTTTTAAAAGAAAAAGATAGACACCACAATGACTTTTTCAAGCAATATGGCTTTTTTCAGTTTAAGTTTTTTGGGACTGTTTGTGTCAGTGAGGTTTAACCCTATCTTGATAATTCGTCTGTCAATAAATTCCTCAGCATTAGTGGCCAGAGCATCACTTTAAATCTTGATTTGTGACATTTACAGCCTGTTTCCTCTGCATATTTATGTACAATGGAGAATAGATTAAAAAAACAAATGCAAATAGACTTGGGATCTTCTCAATTGACGATTCGAATAGTTGACTTTATGAAAGAAAACCCAAGAAAAATGTACTAACTAACTATTGAGCATCTAAACAATGCTCCATTTCATCCAGTTACAGAGAGATACAGTCTCTATATTTGTATCAAACAAAGCAGGAGATTTAACAGTTTAATTTCACATTCATTTATATTCAGATAACATCCGTTTGTTCTTCAGGTAAATCACTGAGCGTGCTCCCCAAACACTTTGTTTCAGACTGATATGCCCTTGTTCTGACGTGAACCGAGTGCAGCAGAACACAGCGGCTTGTCTGGAATTGACTGTAAGAGGGGAAAAGACAACCTGTAGCCTGATTAATTGAATCTTGCCCCGGCACCTCGATTTTAATGTATTCTCAGACTCCCCTCGGCAGCAGGGGGACAGATCCTAATCTGATAATCTGATAATCTGTGTATTCGCTCAGGCTATTGATCACAGGGGGTTTAATCCATTTCTCTCATCAAACCACTGGGAGCCCCGAGCTGCTACCTGCCCCCCAATGCAATGTGGACTGCTGTTTTTGCGCATGTGTGTGTTTTTGTGTGGCTCTGTGCACACATTTGGCACATTTGAACCAAAGCACCCACAGTCAGAATTATGATGAGTTCTGCTGAGTGTTTTGGCCATCAAATAAACCCCCCGTCCACGCTGGAGTGTAAGAGAGCTAAACACGCTTTGGGCATGTTCACTCGGCTGTGAAATATCCCTGGCTCCTATTTTTACAACCTTTGGATGTTTCCCCGGCTCGGCGCTGCTTAGAGTAAGACCTGATGTGAATGAAAGGCACAAGGCTGTGTGCAAGACTGAAAAACGGTGGTTGTTTGTCAATAGGTTTTTTTCACACAGCCTGTTCAAGGCAAAAATAGTTGTGCATTTTTAACACCTCATCATTCTGTGTAAAAGGTAGGAGACAGGGTGTTGGGTGTATCTTGTTCCACTTTTTGTCATCTGTTTAAATTGTGGAAGTGGAAAGGACAGCAGAGGTGCATGGCGTATTTTTCACAAATGTATGTGTTACTCACCAACAGTTAGCTGCTAAATCAGAGACGAAGAAAAATAAGTCATCCGCTAACCTGACAACCAAACGTCCCTGGGATGTTCAGGTAAACAACATATAAAACAGTAAAGGAACATTATTTTTGTTTAGGAAGAAATGAAGCTGTGAGACATGTTTGTTAACTTCACACTGGCGTGTTACATGTCACCCATTACTTGATGGAACTCCAGCATGCTGTTTACAATCTCAAATTAGGGCAGTTGTGTGACTCAAGACAACATCTTTGAGCAGATGCTTGCATTTAAATACGGAACGTGTCGACGCAGGACCAAATTTCATGTTGGACTTGTTCTGGTTGTATATTTGGAGTAGTGTTGTCAAACAGGCTTTATTGCATGCAAACAGTCCATATAGAGCGAGGAAAAGATGCAGAACTGATTCCTAGAACCCATTGTTTATCATCCAACAAACAGCTTTTCAGAAAATGACTATAAACAGAACATCTGCATCTGATTGCAGCTAACAATCAAGTCGTAGATGTTGTCACTCAACTCCAACTTCAATTTTGAGACAAGTTACAAGTCAGACTGTAAATAATGACCAAACCTTGAAAGAATATCTTCCCCTGAATACCCTTCATCTGTTTCTTGGGATATTTGATCGCCTTATACCCGAATACCCTGAAATACCCCCATTTGAAATTGTGAAAAAGCAATGTGGGCATAATGCCAGGTCTTCTTTATGGTGGTATTGTGGGATCTATGGGCTCATCTCAGTGGTAGGCTGTATTGTAGGAAGGTGAACTGTCTGACAAACTTTTCTTCCCTTTGTTCCTGTTGTTCAACTCAGTGAGTCCCACAGTTCAATATCCTATCCATCCAGCACTCACTCTCCCTCTCTCTCTCTCTCCTTAGTTCTGGACGTCCATCAGTCAGCCAGGGTCCAGTCAGCTGGCAGGCTCAATCTCACCCAGCCCAGGGATCCCTTAATGGTCTGACCCCCTGCACCCCCTGCAAACAGGGGCCTCATTTCATTAATCTAAACCCACATGGAAACTCATTCCCTGCCTGACAGCCAGACCTCTCCCCTAGGGCAGCGTGAGGGTCTGTGGGACAGTGAGGGAGGGAGGGGTGTGCGCTGCGGCACTGTGATCAATAGCGCTTGTGACCAAACATCTCAAAAGCACATTAAAATGCCACTCATCCTGGCCCCTCCGTTCCAGGGACCTCTCCAAATAAATCAAGCGCCGGTCCCAGCAGGTTAGCTGCTGCCAAGGCAGGCGGGCTGGCAGGAGGAGGATAGGTGAGTGGGAGGAAGTGAGGGGGGAGCATGGGTGGAGGGAGGGAGATGGAGAGTGGGAATAGTAGATACAGACCCTCACCTACCCTCCTGTCATCTGGACCTGCCTCTCTACCTTTTACCTTAACGATAAAGCAGTCTTATGACAACTTTTGCTCTTAAGAATGTAGCCGCATGGTTTATCACTGGCTGAGAGACAATGACACTGTTTTAACATTTTTTGATTCATAGATGCATTCTGTTTTGGACGTGATCTAGTTGTTCACCCAAGCCAGTAGCCACTACCCAGCTGTAACTGCTGCAATATAATCCTAGGGGTCAAATACAGTGACCGCAGTATGTCCTCTAAAAATACAAGTTTTTTCCACTGACTGGCTGGAATTTTTATTTTAAGTGTTTGAAAGTTGTCAGTAACTGTCCTGACAAAACACGGGAGTTGCAGATCTATTTGTGTCTTATTCTGCTTGTTTATTTTTGTTATTGTGTATTACACAATTTTTTGTGTGAGATTCAAGCTAATCATTTAAAACAGAAACAACATAATACCTAAACAAAGAAGTCACACCCTGATAGGAATCCTCCATTAAGGGGCTTTCAGACAGGGTACGTTGTGCGTCATGCTAGCAGCGGGGTATGGCACAGAGCAGGGGGGTGCACATGCGCAAATAACGCCCATTATTGGCGCAAGTAAGTAGGTGACCGAATGATAGTCAGGAAAGTAGTTTCTACTACAGCACTATTTATCTGTCCACTAATAGGAAGAGAGCCCTGGCCTTTCTTCTGCTGAGGAGTAGGCGATGAGCAGCAAAGAAGAAGATGGTGAAGGTTCATGAAATCCTCAGGGCACGACACGATTTGGGGGAGTTTAGGGTCATCCAGGAGTTGCAGCTCTTAAACGACCGCTCCACAAGCATGACACAAATTTCTGCCGCTTTTTTAAATACACCTGGTACGTCCAAACTGTTGGAAAATTAATTCCAAACTAGAGCTTTTTTGCCGATGTCCCGGTAGGCCTATAAACTAGTGTTATAGAGCTCAGGAGAGTGGTACACCGTTTGTTGTGATCTGATCTACCCTCCTATTGGATGCGCAAGGTTGTTGTCACAGAGTCAAGTTTGGCGCAGGTCAGATAAGCGCTTGCATTGTGCAACAGAGTGGCGCTTAGTGCCCGCTGCATGCTGTACAAAGAGGCCTTAAAGTTGTCAGATACCAGTAGTTACAATCTGATAAACAAAAGTACCAAAAACAGGGACTTTCAGTGGACATGCTCTCTTCATGGGAACATGCAGCTATAATGTTTCAGCCTTTTAAAAACATCTTACAGCTGCCAGCTTAGGGAAGCAATTGGAGCATTTCCAAAACTTACTTAATTAGACTCCAAATCATGTGAAAATATGGACCACGTTCAAAAATTCCACGATTCCCCTTTGGTTGTGACCATGGCTTGAACCATTTTTAAAAAAGTTATTGAATTTCCATAATTGCTTTGAAACATTAGCTAATGGAAAGCAAAAAATAAATGTTGAGTTGTCTATTTTTCATTGTGTCTTTAAAAGGAGTCAAGTGCACTTTGTGGTTTGGGGTCAGGATTGTACAAAAACAAAGAGGCCTTTTGAAAACAGTAAGGGAACCGGGCTTTTAAACCTGACTTAACTAAAAGTTCCGCCTACATGGGGAACAAATATTTGGCTCTGTCTAAAAGCTCCTGTGTCATGAAAATGCACCGCAGAGCATCTTATGCAAATGACTTTCAATCATGCTCGTGTTAAGAGGCGTTGTCAGGTTGTTGTGACAGTGTGAGAGGTGTGTTTGCCCCATTCGCTCCTGAGCTCCGGGATGACTAAGCCGCAGGAAGCTTCCATCTCCTCCATCCCACGTTCCCTGGCTCTGTCGCTGTGTGACCTTGGCTGCAACGTTCGTCATCGCAGTGCAGTGCATCCCACTCACTGAGCTTGGCAATTAGAAATCCAGAAATAATTTGGTGGCATTTAGATCAAAAAAGAAAATAAATTTTGCAGAAATTGTGCAGAGAGAAGAAAGAAGATGATGTTCCATTCTAAGTTTCCCTCGCTTTGTCCCCTGGCAGATTCACAAAATCCTTCAAGAGGAGTGTGTGGTTTGAGAAGTAGCAATCAAAGAAGAAAAGAGCTTCAGATCACAAAAAGACCACTTCATATTTTATGGAGTGGGCATCCTCGGCATTATAAGATGGAACAAATTCTATTATAGTGTGAACAAGTGGTCCTTTAATGCAGAAAAAACCCTCCTGGAGACGGTACAGAGAGAGCCCTGTTTTTGGAGCTTTAATGCGAGGAGCTGCAGGAGGAGGAGAGCTCCTGTTTGGCTAATTTTGGGCGACAGTTGAGCGACTGCTGGAATGCGACAGCATACCACGGCGCCTTTATTAGCAGTCATATTAGCGGCTGTTCTCAGCAGGGGCAAAAGCTTTAGCCAGTCATTAGCATCACACACTATTTGTCTCCCTGACACAGAGATGGGGCGGCTGTTGCCTCTTCCTTTTGCCTCTCTCTCACATCATCCCCTCCTTTCATACCTCATATTTTCTCCCTCACCCATCACAACCTCATCTGCTCCATTCCCTTGCATTCATCCACCACCTCCACATATATCACAGAGAAGTCCTCTCTTACAACAGTTTCTCTCTATATTTCCAACACTTTCACCTTCTTTCCCATTCATTTTTGTCCTTTCTCCCTCAACCCTCAGCTCTTTGTTGTCTCTCTTTCTCGCACAGTAGAAATGGAGGGAATGCACCACCTCTGGCTGTGCCCCCTATCCAGCAGGAGGATCTATAGACACGTGTGGCAGAGCCCCGTCTCCATGGTGATACCCTCCAGAAATCCATGAGGGATTCGCCATCCTCACAGCCAGCCAGTGGGGGGAAAATTAGAGACAGTAGGGAGGAATAATAAAGGCTATAGGAGGCGAGACAGACAGGAGAATGTATGTTTTGTGCATATGTTCATCTTTTGGGTGCACACAAAACTGGGGAATGTATAGTAAAGTAGGTGACAAGAAAAGAAGACGTGTGTGTGTGTGTGTGTGTGTGTTCATGTGTGTGGTTCTGTGTGTGTGTCTGTTTGTGTGTGTGTAAGAGAGGAGAGGATCATTTCAGAGCTGTCAAGCTTCTCCCGCTTGCAGGGGGAGAACAAAAGACAGTGTCTTGGTGCAGGAGGCTCAGCGCATGGCAGACGCTGCAATTTGGGGCGTTTTCTGGCATCTCAGGCTCCAGCTCTCATATCAGCTGCTATTCCCACACACACACACACACACACACACACGCACACGCACACGCACACGCACACGCACACGCACACACACACACACACACACACACACACACACACACACAGCAATATAAGAGTTTGTCCTTAAACTCATGAAATACCACTTCAAAGTTGCGGTGTCGAAATAATCCTCAGTGTCAGTAAAACATTAAGTGTGTGACGTATGTGTGCTGGAAATATGTGCCCACTTGGATTTATGTCTTTGTAATATGATCATCATTTAAGAATAAGTTTTACTTGTTTGCTTGCATTTTCTAACAAAGCGGTAACATCATAAATTCACTATGTCTTGACGATATCGTTGTCTCAAGTTCGCATGTCAGCGCTCTGGTGAAGCAGCTAAGAGGCATCAGTTTAAAACAGACATGTTGCTGGGCTTACCGCTTCAATAAGCTCTGTTGCTGCTACTCTTTAACTAATAGGGCCGGTATCAACTTAAGTCAAATACTCGCACTAAGCCCGTCAGCCTCAACATAAATGATGAGCTTGTGCTTTGGCTAAAGCAATTAGCAGCATCTCCCTTCATTCTATCCTCGCTGCCTGAGCCTGTCGGTGGCCTCAGCTGCTCCCGTTTAGCTCCTTTTGTCCGCATGCCTGCAAACGTCACCTCACTGTTTGTTTCTATGCTAATTCTGCCCCTATATCAAGGTTTGTGCTGTAGTTGGCTGATGACGGGGAATAGAGCTTTAAAGAGGGTGTAAGACAGTTCAGGGCTGCGGAGATGTAGGATTTTGTTATTTTCAACGAGAGGAGATTCCTAAACTCTTTCACAGATTCTGTAATAAAAACAAATAAAGCTGATGTGATGATTGCACTTCAAGCAGAAAATCAAATAGCAACCTTTTTGATGCAGGACTCTTCTTTTTTAGCCTTCTGTTATGTTTTCTCTGTTTTAATTTCCTCTAAATGCATTAAGAATGTGTGTTTGGAGACTTCTTCCACCTAGTCTAAGATCGGGGTTGTAAGATGGATCTGGTAGAATATTAAAATGTGTATCCTACGAGCCATCCGGTATAACTTGGTGGTGGAGGTCCTGAGCAGTAAAGCTCATCTGGCAGCGGATTCTGGGGGTGTAAATGTAGCTATCTGTCATCCTGCAGCTAAATCACTCCTGGATTAGCCAGGTAAGGAGTCTCTCCACCAGCGTAATGACTTCAATCAATCACTGCAACTCAGAGGGGCGCACACACATACACACACACACAGACAGACACACACACACGGGCCAGCTAGTTAGCTGCCCAGCAGCCATTTTGGAAAAAGATTTCCTAACTTCAGCTTGTCCATTTTTCTGTGAGCCACAGTGGAAGCTGTTTGTTTATTTGGATGAGCTGATACAGAAAACTGACGTGAATGAACAGACTTGCTTCCTTCATTAAACGTTTGCTCCTGAATTATCATCTTTTCTATACATGCTGAGAATCACTTGCATGGCTGGAATATGTTACGTAACTGCGCTGCAACAAAGAAGTATTTTGATTATTGATTTTTCAGTTAATTTAATCGAGGTTGGTCAATTTATTTAAGAAGATTCTTTTTAATTTTTATAAAATCCTTTCACATCTTGACAGCATTCAATACAGCAAATGGTCACCATGAATTGGGGGCGGCTGTGGGTCAGTGGCAGAGTCGATCGTCCATCAACCCTTGAAGGTCGAGGGTTCGATCCCCAGTTTCTACAGCAACATGTCCGATGTGTCCTTGGGCAAGACACTTAACCCCAAGTAGCTCCCGCTGCTTCAGTGGTGGCGTGTGAATGTGAATGAATGGGATTAGTTAATATTGATGGTCACTTTACATAGCAGCCTCTGACATCAGGGTGTGAATGTGTAGGTGTGACCTGCGGTGAAAAAGCGCTTTGAGTAGCGCTATACAAACTCAAGTACATTTACTATTTACTCTGAAAAGCAAAACAGGATATCTGTGGCTGTTGCAGGTTTTATCTGAATCTATCGGATCAATTGAATCAGACCAAAATGAAAAAAAGTGAATCACCTTAATTCCTGTCCACATGAGCACACTGCCCAAACACTAATTGTGCATGTGCAAAGTCTTACAATTGCTAGTCGGACAATACTGGAAAAGAACGGTGATTTGGTGCTGTGTCGTACATGTTCATATGTGTTTGCATTTAGCCAAGACATTTTTCAGGTTGGGTCCTTTTAAAGTCTACATTACTTTACATTACTCTTGCAGGTGTCTCCAATGACTTGACTTGCTAAATATTTCAATAAAATGTCAGAAATAGTCCCACCACAACTTCCTCTGGGCTCCTGTGAGAAGTTTTTTATCTGGTTGTAAAACAGACTGAAATTCAAACTGACTCCTCAGTATGAGCTACAAAAGCAAACCAGACCATTACCGACACAAACAATTGTTTCAACGTAGTTGTTTTTAATTCCTGTGACCTCTACCTACGGGTCTGTGTCAGAAAGGAGATGCTGAAAGTGGTTTTTGTTTCGTTTCCTCGACAATCTCCACAGCTACGTTTCTCAGCTACGGACACAAAATGAATGTTCTTCACAGAAGGTTTAAGTCCAAGACGAGATCTTTAAAAAGTGTTCAACCCAGAGAATCTGAATTTATTATCCCATGTTGACTAAAAAGTAGTACAAACAAAGGTGCTGGTCTCAAAAAGAACGTGAGCAGTACATCTCCTGCTTAAAATAGCCAAAAAAATGTATATGATATTCCTCTGTCTGTTAATAAAATGCTAATTAATAGCGATACCAGTATAAGGTAATTAATTTGACTTTTTTTAATAACATTTAAAACATTTTGATCGTTTTGTGGGATTTGTTCACAACAACAAGAATGTGAAGTGTTCCCAGCTTTAACTCTGCTTGCGGGCCAAAGTGCCCGTGTTACATTGTGATTCCCGGTCTGCGTCATGTTAACCAGGCTCCATCTGCCCAGAAGAGGAGGACACTTTTTGACATTGATGTAATTTTGTTGGCAGCTTCTCTGATGGGAGGGCTGGCCGAGGGGTGGGAGGGTGGAGATTGGGATGGCAGAGGGCTTGTGGGGGTTCAGGGGGTTAGAGGTCAGGATGTGCCCGGCCTGTAGCTGGCCCTAAGCAGCTGCAAATCCCCCCTCACCCACCCCCAACATCAACTCCCCCCCCTCCATGCCCAAGTCCCCCTGGCACGCTCTGCACTCACCGCACATGATCTGTTATTCCCTTTGATGTCTTTCCTCGGGGAGACAGTTATAAAAAAAAAAGAGGATGGAAAAAAAAGAGGATGGAAAAAAGCGTAAACACCACCTGTTTATCTGACGCCAGCTGATGTCGGAAAGGTAGTTTGCGGTCTTGTCATAATATGCACAGGAGGCAATAAGAGGGAATATTACAAAGGTAAAAAAATAAACAAATGGCATCAGAGAGGAAGGCAGGATGAGCGGAGTCACACAGGCGTGCCACTGTAAATTTAACAGCCCTGATGTTGAAATGATTTCAAAATGTGATTTAAAGGGTTAATCCAACGTGGGCTCCGTTTACATGTAGGGGGCTTTAAATTTAGAAAATGTACAAATATTGAGGCATTTCTCTAGTAGCTGCACAAAAGGGTTCAATGGCCAATGGTCTTGCTTGTTTTTGCGTCCTACAGGTTGAGAATATTTGTGTTGTTTTTTCACTCATTATGGGAAGGAACCTTTAAGTTATAGACCTTTTTGATTGTTCTTTTGAATCATGGAAACACGTTTACTCTTTTCAAAGTCAACAGACCCTATAAACAAAAACAGTAATTCTATGAAAAGAAACACAATAGTTGTCGTCTACCGGTTAGTTCAGTTGTTTTACCGTGTGTAACATTAAATCGTGCTCAAAAGTCACGGAGTAAATAACACAAATGAGCCAACCAATCAAGGCAGAGGTAGACTAGCTCTCCTGTTCTGAAAGGTTAGATCACGGCTTGAAAAAATCCATCCAACAGCTTTTTCTAGTGCAACAAGGAGGATGTAATTAAACAAAAGGTCTATCTCTGGAGGAATCCTTTAACACTTTTTATGCATCTACATCAGCAGGTTCCTCTAATACATTTTGTTGCAGCCATTACAGCTACCGGTTGATCTATCAATCTACTGAAAAAATGTTGTCATATGTAGAGTTGTTATGGCACCAGAATCTAACATTTCTAAACAATTGTAATAATAAATACCTGTTTAGATACCAAATAAAAACAGAAGTACTAGGCACCATAAATCGGGTAATTTCTTGATCTAATTACCAAAAATTGCAGGCAAACTCCTGCACGCTGTCTTAAATGCACAAATACGTTGGCAACATTTTGGCTGCAAAAGGTTGTAAACATTTTTGTGCAATTTAGACAGTCCTACCTCTTTTGCTCGCAGCAGCTTTAAGTTAAACATATCACTGAAGATCTGAAGTTTTTTTCAAATCTTAAGTACTTTTTGATACGATCAATCATAACAAGAAAAGAGAGATAGGGGTGCAGGTGGCCTAGTGGTGAGGTTCACGCCCCATGTACAGAGGCTAAGAAGCCCAGGTTCAAGTCTAAACCGTGGCTGCCTTCCTGCATGTAACTCCACACTCACTCCCTGATGTGCTCTATTCACTGTTGTCTGATATAAGACGTAAAAGCCCAAAAATATATCTTAAAGAAACAGCAGGTAACAGAGACTTTGTTTTACAAAATGTGGTATTCATAAGTATTGAAGTACCTTTGACAACCTTAGTCAGAGACCCAGAAGAATATTTTTAAGTGTTTAGGCTCAGAAAAAAAACAGAACTATGGTGTTTAAGGTTGCTGCAGAAATACAGTATCTTTAATTTGCTATAAGAAAAAAAAAAAAGAGCCTGAAATGAAGAGTAGCTGGTACAGTAACATTTTAATAAACTATTATCACACAAGTGACTGTAGCTTTACAAGACAAGGACCAATCTCAGTCCAGCCTCATCATATTGTTGAAATGATAACAATGGTGTCAGAGCCAAACTGAAATGAAACCTCGAGGCTGCACTGTTTCAGCTAATGACAGAGCTGACAGATCCACCCGGCTCTGTTCTCTTCACCCTCAGCCCACACTGCCTTTTTTTGTGATATAAAGCTTTCCCCATTAAATATGGAAATTTCTGTTTCGGTGACAGATACTTCACAGAGGGGGGTTGATGGCATAGACGGTGTTTTTTTTGGAAGGGGAAGTGGCAGATTTTGATTAATGCGACCTTATCTGGTTCTGCACATGGAGGCAGAGGGGTTGCTGTGCTTGGCGGGGGTGGATGGCTGCCTGTTTTTTCTTCTTTATCCAGGCCTCTTTCTCCTCTCTTCTATTTGAAATGGTTTCACTCACTTGCTCTTCCTTTCTGCTGCTGCCTTCTCTCAATTTTTATCCTTTGGTGACTATCTCTGTTATACTGTAAGCTGTGCTTTTACGTCTTGTAGCACGCTGTTCTTTAACTTCACATTCTGATTTTCTTCTTCACCCTCTGTCCCCTCTTGACCTCTTCAGTTTCTTTATCTCTATATTCTTATTTCCATTCCTTTCCCAATCACACATTTTTCTGCTTCTGTTAAAACGGCTCATCTCCCTGCTGCTCCCTTCTATCTCCACTCTCCTCTCCTTTAGTTATGTCCTACATCCTCTCCTCCTGCCAGGCAGAGAGCGGGGAGCAGCAGCGCCGCCTCCCCCTGTCGCTCCATCACCACCTGGCCCACTTCCAATGCTTTTAGTGAGAGCTATCTGTCAAGCTATGAATAATACAGGCCCAAGGCTGGCGTTAGCTTGCTAGCTAGCTATGCTGAATCCAAATGAGGTGTACAGCAGGAAGAGAGCACTTGACTTTTTAGCTCGCTACCACGATCTCTCTACCAAGACAGGCAATTACTCAGCCCACAGCCCCAGCTGCAGCCGTGGCAATCATAAACGCAACATCCACGTCTACACAAACACACACACACTGCACATGCACTATACAGACACACACACTTTGCATGTATAAGCAGACATGCACATCCCATCCCCTGATCCAAATAACACCACACTTTGTCTATGCAGAGACACAAAGTCTGAGAACTTTTCTCAATACATGACAGAAAATCCATAGTGCTGTTTTTTATGGCAGTGAGAAGAAAAACAGTGCATGCAGAAAACGTCTACAAAGTGCACTGCAGGGTAATTAATAAACAAAATATATCTTACAATCATTTAAGAGAGAACCATGACAAAAAACAGAAATTCATCATGTGTGAAATACTCAAACAAAATATGAAGCCATGGCCAGTAAAGACTGAATGTACTGCGAGGGAAAAGTAAAACAATAACAATTATTCAATAAAGAAAGAAGTACTTAACGTTACTTAAAACTGCAAAAAGTCAGCTCTCAAAAGATGTGAAAGAGACAAATAAGGCACATGTACCAGAAGGAAAACTTTCTGCAAACAGAACAGGTACTTAAAGAAGACAGAAATATTTAAACTAGTGAATCCAGAACAAAAAGGAGCATTTTTCTAATGCAAGAACTACGACTGTTTCCCGTAAGGAGCAGTGCCAGTACTGCGTTAACGATGTTATCTTAAGTTAAGGCTACATACTGTGTGGAGTAAATTAGCATATTGTGCTTTAAATAAATTATCCTGGGTGAATTTACTTGTACTTGAAATGAGATTCATCTCAGCTATACATTTACATTTTTAAATACATTATGCACTAGTCAAAAAACATGTTGAGGATTTAACTAAATATTACAACTGTTCAAACTACTCTTGTTTTGTTTTCCAGATATGTAAAGTGTTCCTTCTTTGCATGTTTGTTCCATAAACAAGAGAGCTCTGATACTTTGTAGTTTGATAGAAATGAAATGATATCCATTCAGTTATTATCTGTTATTGATTTGTGATGGAAACTTTAATTTCTGACTTTTACAAAGCGTTTATTTTACTTGTCAGTGTTGATCTAACTAGGGATGTTCCCAGCTGACTAATATCCTAGTCAAATGAAAGTTTACATTCTGTTTAACCGACTAGTCTAAAGGTGAGAGAAAAAACACTCGAGTGCTAAATGTGCTTTTACACACAGCTCTGATCGTTGTGCCAGTTTAACCTGACACAGCCTACACACATCTTTAATAAAAGGTTCTGGATCAAAACACTGCCTGACCGCGCTGCTCCTATGAGATGCTGTTTGTTCACTGTGCTTGTTTACATCCGGGTAATAGAGCGAGGAGAGCAGGCCCATTAACCAGAGCTATACAGCCATTCTATGAGCTACAACCCCGGCTAGTAGTGGGCTAATGAGTTGCAGTTTGATCATAACATTTGACTGGAATCAAAAGCTAAAACATAATCAAAGTAGAAGGAAACTCTTGCGCTTGAGCTAGTCCACAAATGGAGGTCGGTGCTCTCAGAGATGGACTTAAAGCTAGGGTAGGTAATTTTCGAAAACCAGCATGATTTTGAAAGTAGCATTCTCTCCGTGCTCCGTCTTCACCCACCCCCTCCCCTCTGTGCTCCCTCAAAAGCTGCGCAACTCACTTACATGCACTAGCGCCATTGGTCCAGAAGCAGATTTCAGCTCATGCTTTGAGTGTGGGCTCGTGCATGCATGGGGTAGAGAACGAGCAGGGAGACAGGGAGGCGTGATTGGTTTATAAAACTCGAACCGAGTGCAGACATTGGTCAAAGTTTTTACGTGCTTACAGCTGCAACAGATGACGGATTTTCTTCGTTTCTTTTTCAGAGCACATGAATTATTAATTTCTGTCAGGACCTAAAGACAGTTTCAACCAAAATCTTAAAAAGTGTATCTGGAGGAAATTACCTACCCTACCTTTAAGACGTACAAAAAATCATTCAGTGGATACCTTCTTTAAGACAGGAACCAAAGAAAATACTGGAGCACACATTTAATAAAGGGGCAAAGGACTAACGCTTCAACGCACTGCTCAAATATAATCATTGTCTTAGCCGACAAGTAATTCTGGTGCCGACTGTAGTGAGGGTGATGGCGCTTAACCGCTAAGTCCACTAAACATCCCTACGTCAAACAGCTTTAAAATTCTGCTCATTCTAGTTTGAAGCCTTACGTTGCAGAAGAAACCCTTAATATGTGTAACAAATTGTATTATCTGATTTGAAATATACAAGAATAAAAAACTTGAAAAAGCGTAATGCTAAGATTTCATTTTGTGTCCTGTGCTGTGGCTAAAATCAAATCAAAATGCGTCATAAGGAACGTCAATCTGTAAGCCTGTGTTTAAGTTATGATTGAGCGGACAAAGATCTATAAATCAACAGCAGAGTAACTTCATCATCTCTTATCTGTTGATTAACAGGAGACAAGCCGTCCACCTTTATCGCACTCGTTCCAGTTATGGCAGGAGGCTGAGAGGGCTATCACATGTATCAGCCATATGACACATGTATAGTCGCTTAATTAGCTTTGCACCGCGGCATCTTTGGGTGACAGTGTTAACTCATCCATCATTGCTTCTAATCACAGGTTGGTGTGAGTGTGGGATGTAATTACAGTGTGCTAGGCAACGACAGGCTTCACAGGTAAAAATAGTCATGCAGGATGAGAGACTTCTGAATGTGTTTAGCATGTAGGTGTGTGTGTGTGTGTGTGTGTGTGTGTGTGTGCGTGTGTGTGTGTGCGAGAACATGCCTGCGTGTATTGTGGTAATGAGATCTAGTTAGTGATGCTCCAGAGTGTCTTATTAACAAATAATAACAGCACTCCTTTGTTTTTTACCTCTCCTCCCATCCATTATTCACACCTCACAGATTTACTCATGATTCATTTATACGAGCATCTTGTGCAACCTAGAAACTAAATGTCACAAAAAATATCACTGTCAGGTAGCACTGTGTGTATGAGCAGGTGTGTTTCAGTGCAGGGAGCGTAACTGTGCATGTGTGTGTGTTGTGAGTCTATTTCATGGTTCACTAGAAGTTTAGGGCATTATCACAGACTATAATCACAATGTTTTTTATATTTTCTTTGTCGATACTGATATTTATCACAATGTATAATAGTGTTGTAGTACTCAAAATCAGTTTTGGTCTCGAGACCACTTTTTGAAGGTCTCAGTCTCATTTTTACTCGCTCTTGTCTCCGTCTCAGACTGGGCGGACTCCAGATTTTTAAATCAAGACCGGTCCACTGACAGGCTATTATTCCACATCATTACTGTGATTAGAATGAGAACACCTCGAGCGGGGGTTCGACCGAGCGGCCGCAACCTTCCCGGTGTTACGGTCTAAGTTAGTGACACACCCGCTGCACACAAGATGATGATTTTTCAGAGATATTTATGGTCTTGGTCTTGTCTCAGTCTCGCCCTGCCTTGGTCTTGGTCACGACTTGGTCTCGATCCCTAAACGTCTTGGTCTTGTCTCGGTCTCGGAGCACTGTGTCGGTCTCGGGTATGTCTTGGTCTCGGTTGGTGTGGTCTTGACTACAACATTAATGTATAAAGTTCATGAGTTATCATGTGCTTGAGCTGTCCTTTACACATGGTTTAGGCTGTATTCTTTTTTTAATTGAAGATCATTAAAAACAGAAAAGAAAAAAAAGTAATTCAGGTGTTAAACCAGAAGACACAGGATGTCAGCTGAGGCTACGAGCCGAGCTGCTGCGATCGCATTAACTCAGTTTTTAGGTTAGGATTCTTTCATCTTTCATCATTCATAAAGTTAACTGCAAACTGAATATCTGCAGATGTCTCCTCCTCTTAAACACAGAACCAGAGGACTAAAACTAGTAAAACACTGATAAATCTGACTCATGTTTTTTTATAAAAACTTTGTATATCAAAGGCTCTTTCACAATTCTTTAGGTGCTGGGTACTGAGCTGCCTCAAGCACTATAGGCTGAGTTTGTAGCTCAGGTTACCTTCCGTGTTCATTGCCTTTTGGTCTGCAGAGGTTTATAGCTTTCCAAAACAAACAGACCCTTTGAATAAAACGTGTAAAGCACTAAATAAAGTAGTTTAAAGTTAAAATTCTGTGTTTGTAATTGTTGCTGCTTCACGGTCTGGGAGCTGAGCTGCTGCTACCTTTAGGTCAGGTTGTCTTTCTCTTAACTACTAAATGTATAATGACTATAGTTCTTCATCTTCATTTAAGTTTAAGTCAAAAACAACCAAGATCTAACAAATAAGGTGAGTTCTCTTTTATGAAAGTTGCCAGAGTTTTAATGACTGGCTCTTCTGGCTTCTTTCACATTTATTTCCTCAGAATGATAGGCTGATATCTCCAAATCAAGCTACAAATTATCCAAAGTCAATCATTGTTACAGCCATAAGTTTGATCTCAATTCCATATCAAGCATGTTATTGACCAGCCCTGAAGTGAATATGTTACACAAACATGATTTTCGACAAGAAAGCAGGAGCAAGATTTCAAAAATAAAAGAGAATTCTGCAATCTAACCAGTGTATAAATGCACACACACACATGCACGCACACACACACAAACGTGTGAATGATGGAGTGCTATTGAAATAGATGAGTTGGATCTTGGCGGATCAGTAACGAGGTCTGTAGTGAGGCCGTTCTGCCATTCAGCCCCCCTGTTGTGAAATCAGCATGTCACCCTGTGTACTTTAGCTGGATTCTCTTCCGCTCAAATTGCCAGGTTGGAGAGAGGCACTCAGCTGGGAATGCTGCTCTACATGTGAAGTAGGTTGTGCGTGTGTGAGGGCTGATGAGATGTGTGTGGCTTGTATGTCTGCATTTGTGTCAGTGCTCATTGAGAGAGCCACTGTGGGTGTGAATGTACGTGTGAATGTGTGTGTGTCGGCGTGTTGCCCTTTGCCTCCCTCTCTCCAGGTGAAGAGGTTGTTCTGAGGCTCGGCTCGGGTCGAGGACCCCTTGAAGCCGGGCTGCCGGCACTTTACTCAGATGGAGGTAAACCTCCAGTACACTATCCGTCTTAGCAGAAAACACTTAGAGAAGCATCAGACAACAGCCACCAGTGGTTTGGCACCAGCAGCAGCAGCAACGCCCTTCACTGCACAGATATCCATATTAACCAGTGAATGATTGTACTCCACTAATGAGTCCTTAAAAAAAATGTTGTTTTCCACAAATGTTTGCAAAACTCTACCAGTCAAATAGAAAATGCCTAAAATTCAGGTAAACATTTCAGCTTCAAGTCAAACCCAAGTTCTTTCTGATGTCTTGCGAATTCCAGGAGGACTGCCCCTGACATCCTCCTGATCTGGTTGTTCACACAAGCACCTCACAGCAGGAGACAATCTCCGGTTGGACAGCAGGGGGGGCAGAGGGTTCTCCTGAGGCAACACATGCCATATAAAGAGCACGGAAGAGGCTGACAAAGCAACAGAGTCCACTATACAACACCATAATTCAAATCCTTACGGACTGCCACCATACCTACCCTCTGAAAAACTGCTAGCATAATTCCTGTACCCAAAGAAATCTCTGCACACTGAACCCAACCTCGTTCGCCTTGTTGCTTTCCAGTCCAGAACAATGAAATGCCTAGCTGTTGAATACCATTCTGCCTGATGTTGCCCCACAACTGCATCCCCTCCAATTTGCATACGAGGCAAAGAGAAGCACAGAGGACGCTGTGGCCTGCCTGCTGCACCTCCTCCTTCAGCACCTGGACTCCCTAGGTGACTTTGTCAGGATCCCCTGTGTGGACTTTAGCTCTGCTTTTAAAACTACGCAAAGGCATCTGGTGATCCAGAAGTTACACCGGCTCACATCCACTTTTGACTGATCCACCACCAATTTGAATCATCACAAAAGAAGATTTCGAGTAGACTCACATTTTGTCAGTCAAAACTCGTATTGGTCTTACTTATAATTCTGCTACATGATTGTATGAAGCACAATGCAGGAGCAAGAGCATTGCAGGCTGTCAACTTTACAAAACCAGTCTCAAAAGTCCCTCCAAAATTATCAACAGGGGTCTCCTTCTCGCCAAAACAAATGCACCGAGTAACTGAAGACAGAAACAAGATGGCCATATTTTTATGTAATTTGACGTTAAACATGTTGCCATTTCACTATAGTCTCAAAAAGCATCTGCTCAGTCTTATCCTATTTGACAATTTGATCTTAAAAAGAATATCTCCAGATAATGAAAATGGACTGATAAGAGACCAGATTCTATAGAACGACCACGATTGATGTTGTCCATGTTATTTTTTGCCTCAGATTTCTCTCTTCTAGTTCACTTCCTGCTGTTGTTGAGCTCTTCCCATGTAGATACCCTGAGACCCATTGTGCCACTCTGCTGGTTGCTTGCTGCTCTCATATCAGTCTGAGTGCTTTGAGAGGATGACAGAGTAGAGAGAGCAGAGATGAATGTGTGTGTGCTTGTGTGTGTATGTGTGTGAGGGAGTAAATAGCATCCCAACTGTAGAGATGGCATTTAAGTGTCTCCTTTTGCACTCCAATAGTACTGCAGGGCCATTACCTCTGTTTTTGTGTGTCGAACCAGCATCCATGTGTGTGTGTGTGTGTGTGTGCGTGCGTGCGTGCGTGTGTGTGTGTGCGTGCGTGCGTGTGTGTGGTACAAATGTATTTCCAAGTCTTTCCTCCAATCATCTCCATGCTCCCACGCGACTCACCCTCTACCTTTCTGTTCTGATCCTTTTCTCATTCATCATTCTTTCCTTCCTGTCCTCCTGCCAGAGGTCTTTGCTAAGGTGTAATTTAGCTCCTGCTGTTCTTTAATTTCTGCCTTAGTCAGGGTGGGGGGCGTGGTTGCCCCCCCCAACCCCCCACCCCGACACCATGGATACAATCTGTCAATCACTTCCCCCAGCCAGGAAATTGCGTTCAAAGTGAGAGTAATTATTAAGTCTGCCCTGTGTGGTTAGAACTGAACGCCCTCTTGCTTCAGCTCAGAGAGAGATGTGTATTCAGAGGTAAGGCCAGGTGGATGAGACGGGAGGCTTTTATTGGTTCTAAGAACAAAGTCCTCGTCTCACCTTTTGTCTTGTTTTACCTCTTCATATTTCCCCTTCTTCCGTCATTCCTTCGCCTAGTTTGTTAAGGTATAGATCTCATACTAATGAAAGAAAAAATGTTTAAAAAAGTACGAGGATCAGAACATGAAACAATGCAGATAATCAGAATATTCTTCTGTGACTGATTGTAGGTGGCCCTGTCATATGGGGATGGGAATCCCAAGATACAGTACGATGTTAACACTATATGTTCCAAATCCTGATACAATATTCTTCTGATTCTGAAACGTACTCCGCAGTATTTTGGAGGTGAGCTGGACCCTCTTGGACAGGCGACCCTCTGGCTCTCAACCCAAGTTCCCTCAGTCTGAGCTTCTGCTGCTTTAGCAGATTTAATATAAATATTTTTTCAACTTAAAATTATAACCCCAAGAAATAAGAAAATATACAGAATATCTATTTTACACACATTTGTTCGTTTTTGTCTGTGAGGGGATTGGTCAAGCAGCTGGGCTAACCAAAACGCCATAAAAACCTTACATACATAATACACGCACCTCACAAACTTTACTTGTTTTGTTGAATGCAAACATGCTTTGATTTCTTCTTTGAACCCACAGTGTGGAATTAGAAAGTAAATATCCATTTAAAGGAAATGATTTGTTATCTTTTTCCCTTAACCAACCTCTCGCCATCCGAGCTAACTCAATCTAACCTCTTCTGACCTTGCATGAAAAAACAGCACCAGATAGTGGACTACGAAAACCATGCTAGTACCAAAAAAGTAGTTTTATTATAAGACTATCAATATAAATGATTTAGTAAAAGATAATTGCTTGGTGTCAAGTGTTTGTTTTATCAATTATCTGTTCATCTCTCATAATGCACTGCAGTCCTTTCTTCATTCACTTTTCACCAGCTATAGTAAAAACCTAGAGAGCCGTGTTTGGCGTGCTGGCAGAGTCACAGCATCAAACAGAGGAGAGGCAGCAGTAGAGGTGAAAGCAGGAGAAAAAAGGAAAGTGCACCTAGCATTCATAGATGTGTCTGTTTGAATTCCTATTTGTTAAAGACCTTGAACATTTTGAATCAAAACCGGTGAGCAGGAAAGTTGTAACAGTTCCTCTATGTTCACACTTGTGGTTAAATTATTGAAACCTACTTTGGGAAACACTTGAGTCCCTGGATTTCTTTCTGATTCACAAAAACGATGATTTTTTTTTGTGTTTCCCTTCCATTCCAGGAACCACTTACCTCTGTTTGTCGGCGTATTACTGAATAAATGTTCCAATTCTGTGGATTTTGGCGCCACACAGACAGTGAAATCAAACCACAAAGTTTGAAAAGCAAACCACAAAACAAGCTTGATCAAGGACATGAAATCCCAACATGACTTGTGCCAACATTTACTCCACAGACATTCACCTGTATCAATGTTGACTAATCTGAAATGCACTGCCAACCAAGCATTGTTACAACAGTGACCCATTAACCTTTGTTCATGAGCAGGTAAATCAGAATGAACAAAACACCACAATAAAGGCAAAAATGCCCAATAAGTCATTTTTAAAGCAAACAAAGAAACAGTCAGTCTGTGATTGTAAACTTTCCCAAAACTGTACGATAAAAAAGCAGGACAAAGATGTCGACGCTGGTCTAATATGATAGCACCAACGATCAGCCTCTAGTGGGAAACACACAACATAATGGAAGTGATGGTGCAGCATTTTTTATGTAAGGCCGTTATAACAGGACATGACCCTCTAAACACTCCAAAAGTACAGAGTCCAAAAAAAATCTTGACAGTCCTGTCATGCTTATTTAAAGCTGCTTAGGCTACTATTGGACAATCACAATTCAGGGGAGGGGTTTAGGGTAGTGCAACCAGATCATATAACTGAACAAAGTCCAAAGAACACATGTTGAAATACTGTTAATCCATGACTGCAGACATGTAATTGCTGGTAGCTTAGAGAGTGCACACACATCCACACTCACACACACACACACAAACTCACAACCACTATACAGAGCTAACCCTAACCCCCCTGTGTGGATGTCTACAGGGTCTTATGGCATTTTCAGGGCCTCTGAGGCTATTCAAACATTCAAAGGCTTCATATGAAGCGGAGAGAGGTGGAGGATACGGATGGTGCACCGTAGCAGGGAGGGAAGGGGGGCTAATTAACATATTAATGACCCCACCTTCCTACAGCTTCTGTCGGATAGTCCAAACAGTTTGATAAGTATGCAAATGAGAGCCGCACCATCTGAAGAGGGAATTAGCTCTGCCAGAGACAGCCGAGAGAGATGGAAGAGGTAGAGAGGAGGAGGAAGGAAGGAAGGAAGGATAAGAGCAAAGGAAGGGAAAGGGGGACTTAAAAGGGGCAGGAAGGAGAGGAGAAAAAGGAATGTCAAGATGAAGAAACAGGAGGAAGGAAGAAAGGAGCAGACAAAGACAGAGTGAGATAAAAAGGAGTCTCAGGCATGAACTGATATCTTTGTGTTTGTTTTAGCTGTCTTTAATTATCTGCCGTGCACAGTTGGCAAAGGTGGGTGTATGTGTGGAGTACTAGACTGAGTGAAAATATTTTTTTTCCCATTTCATTCTTGTGCTCTCGGATCGATATGGCAGTTGCCCGTCAGCCCTGCAGTGATGAGCTGAATGGCTGCAGGGGCTCAAGCCCAGTGGGCATGCAGGCTCGGCGGAGGGTGGGGGGGTGCGGAGGGGGGAGTCAGAGTAACGACCCCGAGCAGACAAGGGCAAGTAATTATAACACAGACTGATCTTGCTCGTTCTATCAGTGGAGAGAATGACGGGTAATAAGGATGAGGGAGAGCACCATGGGAGAGCAAGTGTTCAACGTGGGTAAGACAAAGAGAACGACAGAGAGGGAGAGGAAGAGAGAGAAAGAGACAGAGAGAGAGAGAGGGAGGGAGGGAGATCCGGTATGTGAATATGTGTGTGTGTGTTAGTGTGAACGACCAGGCCAGGGATTCACCAACACGCTCGTCACGTTCAACAATTATGTTGAATAATTAAAACGTTTCATTAACTTGATCATTTCCTGTTCGGCCATGTTTCAGCGCTGACACCAGCAATTAAAGCCAAGGCCAGGACCGCTGCACACCTCTCTCATTCGCTTGGCAACAGAGGACAACCTCATGTCGTTTGCACGGGAGCAAAAAATCTGACAAAGGTAGGGGAAAAAACGAGGGGCTTTAGCAGTTATCTCCTTTACTTAACTGTTCTCAACACTTCAGCACAAAATCACACCTGGACTGACAATGAAATCTACGTGCTGAAGGTGAAATCTGGATTTCTGGATTTTTGATTAATACGGGAGTGGAGAGTTTGCATCCACTAGCAAGACAGCCAGCTTTGGGCACAGATACATCACATTTGAAATATCCATATTGATTGCATTTACTGAATGTAAAGCACATTTCTGATACATGCAGTCAAATTAACAAAAATCGAACATTGTCACCTCACACGATTTCAGTATTTCTTAAGATGCATAGCTTTAAGAGCTGCATCCCAAAACACACGGATATCTTCATAAATCGTGCTCTTTAAAAATTAAAATCAGGGGATTTCTTCACTCTGCATTAACACCATAATTAGCCAAAGCCCGAGCTGTCCTAGTTACGTAAGACGGCTCTTTTTGTCTTTTGAAATTGGATTACTGCAGGAGAAGGCTTTATTTCCAGAAATGGGGGCTGTGGGTGTGTGGGGGGGGGGGCAATTTTTATCCCATTGCCTCTGCCATGCAGTCTCCAGCACAAAGCGATCCTTCCCTATTGAGCTCCTGCATAGTACTTATACACCCCAATAAACATGATTAGCATGGCAGACTGTAAATATGCAAATGACAAAAGAGAGATGTGGAGGGGAATGTTTATGCTGAGAGCTGTGTGTCTCGCACAGCTCCTCCCCCACTCCACCCTGCGTATGAAAAACATGATGAGGTTTATTGAGATTGGGTTTCTGTTAAAGCTATCTTTATTTTGCTCTTTCATAAAAGATATTCAACCATGTAATTGGAGCTTTGAGGGGAGAGAGATGCCTTCACATTCAACGTGCTTCATATCTGCTGCTGATGTGGCTGCATTCAACGTGCACACGGGAACCAGGACAGAACCCTCTCCACACTGCCTCTCCTCACATGTCATCAAACTTAGACGTCACCCTGAACCCTTTTCTATCTGTGTAAACGATGTCCTGTGTCTGAAATGTTTGCCACTGTACTGAAATGCACCGATTATACCAGGACAGAGGTTCGGCAGGGACATAACAACCCGACAACAGACTGTTTAAAAATTGCAAATGGGCGATATTTTTTTGAAAGATCAAATTTCCTTGATTAAGCCAAGCAATGGTCTCAGAATAGTTCAAAACAACGACAGGAGGTCGTTGGAGAAGGGCAGAGTGCATGTGATGAAGCACTCTGCACAGACAGAAAAAACATTACCTGCATGCTATACCTAAGTCTACTGCAAAATACCTTCACATCTACTGTACTGTAGTACAAGAGGATCACTTCATATTTATTGAATTTATAAAAGATTATGTGTCAAATAAGCACGGAGGGGCATGTAGTACAGCTTTTTGCAGCTCCCTCTCTCTTGATCTTAAATTACAGCTTGCGACAAATAAAGCGCTTCAACATTACACTTACATTACAGAATGCAGGATCAAGCTGTATGCAGGTTTACAGTAAGTGTTTTCTTTTTTAACATCAGGTTCTGCCAACAGCTTCTGATATTTAAGTCCAGACTGATGTCTAATCTTCAACAATCACAGGTAAACAGATACCCTGTTTGAAGAAATGGCCCTACAACATCCTGTTTAGCCTCCTGACGGTCTTGTGGGATCAGTTAGTGTTATTGGTGGAGCAAATGTTATAACCACAATCACACACCTGTCTTTACCGTGATCCCTCCACAGGAAACCTTTAAAGTTTCTCTCAGAGAACATTAACATCTCCCGACAGATTTTGTGTGTGTGTGTGTGTGTGTGTGTGTGTTCTGTTTTGAGTAAAGGCTCATATGAGTGTACGCACCTAAAAACACACACGCGCAATCAGACAGACAAAACAGCAGCGGCCTATCTGACGCAGCCCAGACTGCTCCATGCAAAGTCAAGGCTGTTCGTCCTGAAGACTATCAGCTCTCAGGGGAGAGAGGCCATCGAGCGGCATTATCGACATTATAGACGCCTCAGCCTGGAGATAGGCTTCACATCGATCCCCTGATTAATTACTATCTGCAGGCAGCAGCAGAGTGAGAGAGGGAGAGAGGTGGAGAGGAGAAGTGAGAGAGGGAGGTGAGAATGACAGAAAATGGGGAAAAAGAGGGGGAAACTGAAAACGGAGGGGCATGAAGGAGAGAGGAGAGAGAGGAGGGGGAGTACACCTTGTACTATCTATGAATATCAGCTACAGGCTACACACTAATCTTCCAGGTGGAATATTATTTATTGATATATCGGTGGGCAGAAACCCTTATCTTAGCTGCAACCACCCGCTAACACGGAGCCAAGGACAAAATTAAATTCACACATTACTGGGGCGGAAACAACTCGCAAAGACGAGTAGAGGACACCGAAAATAAGCACCCTTGAATTTCCAAACATGTGGTACTTTACACTCAGATTATACGTAATACTGTAGATAAACACATGCAAAACTAAATCTAGCTTCTGCTACATAGCTCATGCAGCAGAAGGGGAACCAGTGTGGACAGAGACGCTGAGTGGATAACATCGATGAACTGCAGTGAAATCCTTTGGGATTCACTCCTCCTCCTCACCAGAGGAAACATGCTGCAACACGTGTGGGTCAATAAGCTGTTCAGATGGAAGTGTAACGACTCCATTCGGGCTAAAAAGCAGCTGTTACATTTTGTTGCCAAGTTTACCCTCATCCACACTTACAACAAAAGGCGGGATTAAAATGTTCAGTGTAAAGATGTACAGAGAAACACAGGATTTTCAAATTAAATCGTTTGAACTGAAGTGTAAGAATCGTACTTTTTTAACCTATAGAAGGAGCTGTTCCATCTTGTCTGAACGTCGTCATGGAGACGATTTGATGACACTTCTTACAAGTCTTCAAAGTGAGACTGTGCGAGCTGAGAATGTTTAAAGTGCCCAACCAAATTTCTTAATCAATGACGTGGATCGGCGCCGTCAGTCCGAAATCAGGTACGTAAATTACGTCAATTTCAGACCTGAAACCGATGTAAGATCGACAGTCCCATCTCTACTTATTTTAACTCGTTCTTAATTCTCCAAACATCAAATACGTTAAATGTTACGGAGCTGCTGTGCTTCTTTTTAACAAAACACACTGTTCATATTTATTTGAAATATTTAAAATCTAATATGTTTGAAAAGTATTTACTCAAATTTTCCATTTGTCCATGACATGGTGGACATTCTGTATTCTGCGGTTCGTGCATACATTGTTTGATTGCAGTTTACTTGTGAAAAGTGCGTGAGCTTGACCACCATGTAACTCTAACAGCCTAAGGTCTACCTAATACAATGACTATGAAGTTAAATGGAGATTCTCAGCTTTTTATATTTGAAAGATATGAAGTCTCAAAGGATCAGTGTCTGGCTTTAATTTAAAAACAACAGTTCTTTATGCCGAGCTGACTCCTCGCTCTCAGAGGCTTCAATTCAGAGTTATCTTCTTGCCTTTTATCCCTATCAATCAATCAATCAATCAATCAATCAATCAATCAATCAATCAATCAATCAATCAATCAATCAATCAATCTTTACAGGTAAAAAGACCTTCCTCATTGCTATGCATATAGAAATGATTACACAATTTTACTCCCACTTAATGTGGGAACATCCTGTGTGCTCCATGTAGGTGAGAACGAGTGTAAATCAAAGCACAACCTGCTGTAACTTTCTTACACTGAGACTTAACATGTTGCTTTCTGGAGATTAGTGTGCTGGACTTCAACGTAACTTTGCAGCACTCGAGAAAAAAACCCATTTCATGTAATTTATAATAAAAAATCTCATCAACATCATACCATCAAAAACCTTTGAAAGAAATACTTCAGCAGGAACCACATGTGACTGACATTGAAAAATCCCCCCCCCCCAACCCACACACACACAATGCAGAAAAATCAAATATTCATTGTACACTGTCTTTGCAGAGGTGTAGCCCGATTGTGTACCAGGCAGCACACTGGAAGACAACGTCTAAGGTTTCCACAGTCTCAAAGATCAGGGTAAAGTAAAGATCAAACAGTACTGCTGCTATCTTTTAACCTGCACTGTAATTGGTTTGAAGCTTATCCTCACCCTTTTGAATCGTTAAAGATGACAATAGGTCTTAAAAATACACTTCAAACTGTGAGGAAACTTTTCCAGCGACAAAGAAAAACCTTCAGATTCAAACTGAAGTTGTGTTCTACCTTCCACCCACTCAAATCACCCGATAAGAACTTTACGGCTGTAGGCGTAAAGACACAGAGAGAGAGTTGTACTGCATGGGTAATGAATTGATAATTGGATATCATGCTTAATATCATCAAGTGCATGAGACAAAAACAGATGTATTTAGCTTTTAGGGTTGGAACTTTAAAAGAGGAGAAAACCCTCTTATTAAATATTTCATATGAGGGGATATTCACAAGAGGGGAAACGAATTTGGTGTTTCGATTTTTTTTGCTGTTATGCTGTTATCTTCTTTTTGTGACACTGAAGATGTCCAAAGGGAGGGAGAGAGAAACTCACACCAGGAGGGAAGGCAAGTGAATTATCCAAAAGTATCTCTCCATGGCAGAAGAAACAGATAACAAGAGAGGAACCGGAAAAAAGGCGAAGAAGGAGAAAGACCTGGGATGTAAGGACTCTTCAGTGATTGCTGATGTGACGACGGCTTTCAAACAGTAAAAGGATGGCAGGAAAATATGTGGTTGGTCATAAGGTGACAGTCGATCCAGGCACTGTTTGACTATTTCAAGGAACCGATAAGACAACAGCATCTTTGTGTGAACACGTGCTTGTGTTTGTGGGTGTCGGTGTGTGTGCTTATATATTCAAAACACACGGGCTATTTGCTCGTCTGTGCGTCTGTGTTTCTCTTGTGTGCGTGTGAGAGTTTGTGTGTAGCAGTGCCGTGCACTTTTTTAAATCCCACTGACCTGAAAAGCTCCGTTAATGCTGGTTCCACCGGCACTGAGAGAGAGAAATACAGAGAAAAAAAAAAAAGAGGTTGATTATTAAACTGGACTGACTCCAGCATGCTGAATCCAAAAACTCTTTGTATAACAGATAAAAAGCAGCCCGTTCAAAAGTTGCAAAGGTTTATCATGTAAAAAAAGATCAGTGAAGCACCTTATATCTATACGTTGTTTAATCCTAGCACGCTATTTATGCATATTATGTGATCTGTAGGAGGGTTAGCGTTGTTGCAGAATGGGCTCTATACGCAGATGCAGATAAAACAGATCCACTGTACAAAATAAAGTGCTCGTTTTGCAACTGACAGGCTCCCATTGTTTTTCTAAGTGCATGACTCCCTACTGAGATTCTTCCCCTTGCCAAAGAGGCCACGCCCCCATTTGGTTTAAACCAAGCCCTCAGAAAGTACGGGTGGTAATGTGACTTAGCGCTGTGTGTATCATTTTGTTTTTCAAACAATTTAAAAACACAGTTTATAATGTCTTGTTCTTCCACAAAGGATTGTAAAAGAAGAGCTCTGCGTCTTTGGGCTGACAGTAGAGAGGATGAAGGTCGTAACCTGCGGGAGTGACGTTGTGTCCCTACTGGTCTTAAACCAGCGATCTCTGTGTGTGATCAGCACGAGCTGCAGCCTGTCTGCCTCTGTTACCAGATCATACAATCAATAAAGGATCAATCATGTTTTAATCGTCACATCTCGTAATTATTTGAGTGAAAATGACAGTAAGAGCACACTGCACCAAAGCCTCGAACTCGAGAAGAAATGTTTGCTAGCGCGATATGACAACTCCTCCTCGTCTCAGACCTCTCACTTGTCATCAATTCATTTATCAGAGAAATAAAAGTACTAATATCACCCAGTTTACATTTTATTTCATGTGTTTTTTTATGTGTTTTCCTCAAAACTACGCTTACATTTAGAGATGCACCGATCTACTTTTTTTCAGTTCCGATCCGATTCCGATACTTCACATACAAACAGGAAGCAGCAACACCTGTCAGGTTTTTCAAATTAAATCTTTTAAACTGAAGTGTAAGAATCGTACTTTTTAACATAAAGAAGGAGCTGTTCCGTCTCGTCTGAACGTCGTCATGGAGACAATTTGTTGACACTTCTTACAGTTCAGTCTGAACGTTTTCAAAGTGAGACTGTGAAAGTGCCCAACCTTATTTCTTGATCTGTGACGTGGATCGGCGCTGTCAGTCCGACATCAGATTCATTACAGCCATGAACACTACTAGAGACTACTTCAACGAACAACGCTTTAAAAGTGACAATTCTGCTCAGATAAAAAATGTGATGTTTATGATACCTCTCGTTACGGTCATAGCTCTTCATCTGATATCATCCCTCGTATTTTAAGGTACAACATTTTTTGGCCACATCATATGTACTCATATAATCTACTTATTAAGGATCCTGGTGTCCCACTTGAAGGCTGATCATGGTTATGCAAAATAACGATGATTCATACGTGTCAGAAATCATACAATTTTACTTTCTATTTATCAAAGATATGAATTATTTATTTTAAAGGAAGAAGCGGATAGGTGAGTGATTTCAGACACAGCCTTAATGATGATTTCAGAGCCAGGCCTTCACTCAAACATTAGTTCTGTCTGTGGCCGACGAGCAGAGGACACATGTAACTGGATCAAAGAGGGCCGCGTGGTCACGGCCTCCACTACACGGCTCACAGAGAGCCTGATCTACACGATGCAGGAACGATGGTCACCACCTTGTTCTTTGTTCTTGTCAAAGATGAGAGATACGTTCTGAAGTTGTGAGAAATAAAAAATGCATCAAGAGGATTAAAACATGGATAGTCCGTTTTAGATTATTTTAAAGGATGATTCTTGATGGCGTGGAGTAAGGAGAGCGTGTGGGAGAATTTTGTGTTTCAGAGTCCGCTTTAGTTACATGCAAATGATTACAATTATAGAAATTCATCTCCCCAATATTTGTATTGATCAGTCATTAGATGCCTTTAAGAGTTAAAGCCAATGTAATCGTCTCATTATTGAGTGTTAAATCAACTTCAAACTAACTGAACAGCAGAGACTTTGGTTATCTGCAGTTGTGCTACAGGTGAAAATATAGTTTCTCTAAAATCACCGGCAGGTTGTTTCCTGAAGAAATATAACAAAAAAAGTCATGTTGCAGTATTTGTATCAAACCTTATGAACTAACATGATTTTTTTCCATTTAAAAAACGGAGGGACTGCGTGTTGACTCATATTTACCGTTCTGGATTTTCTTTGGAGATGAGTTTGAGTAAGGTTGCAGTTCTTGCTGGTACAGAGCTGCACCAGTCATAGTTCAAGATTAACTCTATTTGTCCCGATGTGAGAAATTTGTCTTGGGCTCTTCACCCATGCTGCAGCTGTAACACGAGGCCGCCAGGGTCGCCACAGAGCAGCGCCACCGGAATTAGTGAACTGAACAGCTGTGCCAATGAGAGACAAGTTTGGACTAGTGTGTTTGTGACCATCCTGTATCCGTCACCTTTCATAGACAGCTGATCAATCACTGGTCTACTTCAAACACAGTCTGTTTCATCTGCAGACATTATTCAAACATCACTGTATTGATAACAAATGGTACTGCTTTTGACCAGAACTTGAGTTTGTGCAGGAAGATTTGATCTTAAATAACATGTATCACGCTTCTGTGTTTAACTGCTAACCTAACTGCTTTGTTTGTTCATGAAGTTCTGTCATTAATGTCATGATGTTTACTTGGTGTAAGACGTCACCATGTTAAATATTTTATTTTTGTAAAAAGCTAAATGTGGTGGTTGACTCAGTTTTGGAAAAATATCTGAAAAGAGAGAAAGAGAGAGAGAGTGAGAGAGAGCGAGCGAGCAGTGAGGAAAGCCAAATCAACTGTGGCAGTCTGGGATTTGTGCAGTGGCGTGTGTACAGTATATGTGTGTGTGTGTGTGTGTGTGTTTGTGTGCTGTGGGAGTGAAGGTCACCCTGAATGGCTGTGCCGCTGTGTGTATGCGTGTGTATCAGTGCAGATACCTTTAGAGCGTGTGCGATGGCGCTTATCGTCTGCATCCACCTCCATCTGCAGAGAGGCAACAAACACGCTGTTACACACACGACAGACAGCATCACACAATTATCTTTAATTTGGAGACACGTTCACGTTCTCAGGGATTTTTTTTCCCCTCCTTGTCAAACACGCAATTGATGCCTGCAACACTCGGATGTATCATTTCATGAGGATGATTGATGGACAATCTGCCTTCAGTCATTTACACGTTTGTTTGTCGTTTGATTTTTTGTTAAAAATAGACGAGACATGAGAACATTTGGATCTTTAATACGATCTTCAATCACGGCGGAGTAAATGAGTCCTAAAAAAAAAGTCTCTTGTCCCATGCCGCTGTCCTGCTGAATTTATCAGAATCAATTTGCGTCTCTTTAATCTCTTCGATCTTCAGTCAATATTTAGAGTATTACTGGTTTTAACGGGTACAATGTTGGATGTTTATTTCAGGAAATAATTCGTATGTAGTCAAGACTTAAAAATCGTGTTTGACGATTAAGACGTCCCCGTTTCTATTTAATAAATATTTATTAAAAAAAGAATCTTCCATTTTTACAGAAAAACACACACATTGTGAAACGATGCAAGGTTTGATTTCTTGATTATAAATGGATCAGTCCCTCCATCGGCCTGTTCAACAATTCATGCTGTCAACCGTCCATTGAGCGGTTTGGAAACTTTGCTTTGTTTTAGAAGCTCATGTTTGTCTTTTGTTTTGTTATTGTATACTGTTAAGCAATAAGGGAAGGGAAAAGTGTAACTTCTCTTCTTCTTCTTCTTCTTCTTCTTCTTCTTCTCTGCTGCTTGATGTGCTTGTTGTAATTTCATGAAGGTCTTGTATGGACGGACAGTGATGGTCGGCTGGGACGCTGATGTCATTCTTCTTTATGGTTTATTTATTTATTTATTACCTTTTTTAATGTTCTAGGTTCTGTAACTTTGACGGATCGACTTGTTTATCAAATGTACGATTAGAAGTTTATACTTCTTCCCACTCCTTTTCGGACGTCTTTCCGCCAAAACAAACAAAATGACCCCTCACTCAATCACTTCCGGGTCACTTCCTGCATTTGGTACATTCCCTTTCCGTCAAGATTCTGTCGTTTGTAAATTTGTTTGGGGAAAGTGTTAAGGCACTTGTAAATTTGTCTCAGCGCTTGTAAAATTGTTTCACATCTTGAACATTTGTTTAATAAAATGTGTTTGGTCCTTGGTAAACATGTTTTGGTGTTGGTGAGGGCAGAGACCTTCCTTTAGAGGGTTTGTTACTCTGACAGGGAGGTGTAAGGGCAGGTAATGCTTACTCTGGCATGTGAAGAAATGAATGAATACTGAAGAGGAGACGGAAGGAGGCTAATGTTGAAGTGATACGTCTTTAGCTCAGGTGTAAAGTAACCTGAACCTGAACTTTTTATACGTGTTCATTTGTTTTAATAAAATGTAAATTTGTCTCAAATTTTGTTAAAGTGTTTCACACTTTGTAATTTTGCTTTTCACTTCCCAGCCACCATACTTTTTGATTTTCATTTTAATTTTATTTTACGTGTATTTATAAACTTCAAACAAACAAACCTGTGCAGTTTATGCACTTCTGCACTTTGTATGTCTGATGTATCGTCTGTTTTTATTAAGTTTATATGACTCTCGCTGCAACCAAATGTACCTCCGTGTACAAACAAAGTAACCTGAACTTTATACATGTGTTATATGAGAAAATGGTAGCTATAATAGGCTCAAGCTAATCCCTTTAATGCAGTGTTATGTCTTCTGTTTAATGTTAAACCTATTTATTATTCAGATCTCATTATAAAGTGTTTCTATTTGGGGGATGCAAATTGTTACAAGTGATTGAAACAAACCTTCTCACTGCCAGTTTTACACCTGAGCTAAAGACGTAACACTACAACATCTCCTTCCGTCTCCTCTTCAGTATTCATTCATTTCTTCACATGCCAGAGTAAGCATTACCTGCCCTTAGACCTCCCTCTGATGTATGTCAGAGGAACAAACCCTCTAAAGGAAGGTCTCTGCCCTCACCAACACATCATCAATTGTTGAGGAGCCTGAACGCCTCGGAACGTCACACTGTTATTTCCAGACGACCCTAAATATTCATACTCCCTGGGTTTGGACTATAAGGCAGAGAGGCCGTGGATGTCTCTTTTTATTAAACATGATTTATTAACACCACACTTACTGTACTGTAGAGCCCCTCAGCTTTAATGGGGTGTTTCTTTATGAATGCCCATAAATGTTTCAGCAGGAGAAAAATAAAATGATGAAAGACGAGAGCACCTTATAAATTGTAAGCGTAGCAGGCGGGGAGCGACCCTGACTATTTTTGGGTACCGCGACCTAAACTAGCGATATATATATATATATGTATAGATTTGACATGAAGCATTTCTGTGGTTACCATGGTGATGGAAATGAAATAGTTCCCTGGGAGGCAAAAGAAAATAATATTGCTCCCTGCAGGCACTCATTGACATTGAGCATAAAGCATTGTGAATGTGCAAATATATGAGAATTACCAAAAACTGCAAGAAATCTATGACTTGCTGTTTGAATTCGCGCCTGCTTTTATTTTGAAATAAAGGAAGGACCTTCTGGTAGATCAAAGTACGACATTAACTTAACCACGGAAAAAGGAACACGTTACTGATCACAGACTAAAGTCTAAATCTCAAAGGAACGGTAATAAATAAAATGTTTGATGTCATGAGGTGGATATGACTTTGGACTCGTCAGCTGAGCTGTCTGAGAGTTTGTTAAAGTGAAATGAGATATTCAAAGATGCAGCAGTGTCCTTCTTTCCATCACTGTGACTACTGGGAGACGCTGAGGAGGCTTATCTACGGTGCGCCTAAAGGAACAAAACAGCATGCAATTAATTGCATTAACTAGTTAATGCTGACAGTAATTTTCTTTGCCTTTATACAGATAGGACAGTGGACACAGTAAGAAATCAAGAGAGTGGGGAATGACATGCGGGAAAGGAGTCACAGGTCGGACTCGAACCCTGGCTGCCCGCTTGGAGGACTAACCTCCATATATGGGGTGCGACTTAAACTGCTAGGCCTTCAGCGCCCCTAATGTATACATTTCTGAGGCTAACTCTCTGATTTTGTCTGTTGAGCTACAGAAGGTTCTTTTTTTTTCCACTCCTTATCTTATAGAATTATTTGTTTTCTGCAAATGTTAAGCGTCTCCAAATGCAGCAAGAGCACACATTGCATACAAATGCAGCTGCGTAATCCTTAATGTTTACTGCAACAGAAAATATTTGTTCTACATGAAAACACCCGCGATAATTACATTAAAATATGTATATGGCTAAGTTATGAAAATCATTTCCTGAAGGAAGATGCTTTAATTTGATCCAGTAAGCAATAAACTTTGGGCTCAACATGCTTCCACTGAGTTTTCCTTCTTGATAGAAAAATAGTTGTCTCGTAAAATTAGAGGCTGACTTGTTTACATCCATGTTCAGTTGAAGTGTGCACAGACAAGCATACTAAAAGTGCCTTTCTGAAGCAGTCACGTTCTCTCTGAGGGTCCAACAACAACAACAGGAACAACAACGGAAGCAGCAGCAGAAGTGTTAATCTCGTCACCTCCACTTCCTTTCCTCAGGGCTCCTTATGAGAGTCTTATGAGAACAGGAAGCGTGCACACACCTCTGCAGCTGGCCATATGTTAGAGAGCCCTTCACTTTCTGTCTGGCTTTTCCTCTCTCTCTTAGCGCCTCATGGGAAAATGTCACGGCTGTAATGAAGGTTAGCCTGCTTATTGCGGATTAGGAAGAGGCCCACTCCTTCTCTGTCTGTGTCTCCATTAGACCTGGGATCAATGGCTTTACAAACCCACATGAATAACTACAGAGTCACGCTGATCCGGGCCTCTCAAGTTTAAGACGGCTAGTGACGCATTCACTGATGTAGACATACGTATCTGGCATATTCTCCCAGTGGTGATTCTAGAGTCTGGTGGGGCCCTAGGCAAAAATCAACTGGGGTGCCCTCCAACCAGTGTCCCAATGCTTTCCTGTTTCTTTTTTCTCCCCTATAGACGGATAATTCCTCTTCATTTTTCTTTGTTTACTTCATTGACAAACTTTGGTTTTCACTGCAATAATGCATGCAAGAGTGAGTGCTATCAGATGGGGGCCGCTTAGGGAGGTTTCCTACTGTCACTGCAAAATTTGCAACTTTGGGGCATCAGCAGCATCCCTAAAATACCTGCCTGGAAGTAGCTCACACTAGCTGCATCAAATAAAATACTAAAATTGTGCTAAGACAAAGAGGGAGATTTCGGTCCATATAGAAGAACCCAAAGTGGATCAGAGTTGGTTTTCCTTGACTGAGTGTTGCACTAAGTTAATGTTGGGAGCAAAGTGGAGGTAAAACATGACCTCCTCAGGGGGTTCAGTTGGTTTGTTAAAAACCAAACACAAGTAGGCAATAATTAGGAAAAAAAATCTGCCGTTCCACAAATTCATTAGCTCCAAATGTGTGTCTCATGTTACAAGTTTAGTTATTTGATCCATGGATTTTAATCCATGTGATGCGATGTGCATACATTGTGCCATGTTTGTATTCACTGTCTGGTCTGGGATGAGACGTCTGCATGAACAGAAGGTTTTTTGTTTTTTTATATATATACTTTATCAATCACAGAGAGGACATTTTCGTTATTAAAGAGAAATGCTTCTCACACACACAGGTCTGAATCACACACATGCACATACACAACCTGTGGACATGCATTAATGGAGAGATGTCAGAGTGCGGGGGCAGCCCACAGGAGGCGCACCTGGGCTGGTGGGGGTTCGGTGCCTTGCTCAAGGGCACCTCAGCAGTGCTCGAGAAGTGGTCTGGGGACTCTCCAGCTACCAGACCAACTTCCATATTTTGGTCCGCATCGGGACTTGCGGACCCCCAAGTCCCTACGGACTGAGCTACTGCCGTTGCATCTGATTTCAAATGAAAACCATCCACACATTTAATTGAACACAGATCGTCTTAATAGAGAGCTTTGTTGACTGGAATGAAGAATGCAGCTTGACTTTAAATTCAGCACTAAATTCAAAACACAGCAGCTGAAATGCCAGTCATGATTGTACAGTGGACATGTATGTCTCTTCTTTGAACTTTAAAGTGCTTATTAGTGTGTCTTTGTTTTTGTGTAAAAACATGAATGTCATCAGACAAAGACATGCAGAAACAGAGAAGAGGACTTTTGCTGCTTCTTAGAGAATAATAGGGGCATTACTTTGAATTAAAAATTCTGAAGTGATGCAGCCTTTAGTGTGATATGCACTGAGACATAGAACAAGCATTTAGCATGAGTGTGTGTTAATGTGTGTTTTTGTGTGATTCCGTCGGTTGTGATGGGGGGTGTTGGTGCTCAGACATCTGTCACAACAATTCACATCGTTATCAGCTTCCCTTTGTTTTCCCCTTGAAGTTTTGGGAGAGTGCGTTTCAGGCATATGGCGCCCAACCCCACCCTCTGCCACACACACGCACACACACACTCACACACACACACACACACATGCGCTCACATTTGTATTCTGTACAGTGTAGCAATAGGGAGCCACCAAAACCTGTGCAGGCACTATCAAATTTCAGTGCAAATAGGTATTTACGCCGTGCATCATCCAGTGACAGTAAACATGTGTGCCAAACCGATGCTAAGTGCATCTGAATGAGTGTGAAGGGCTGTGGAGATAGCATCTGAGTGGGCGCTGACAGTCAGAGCGAGAGAGAGAGCGAGGGTGATGGAGACAGAGAGAGAGACTCAAATCTGAGGAGTGATTCCTAACTAGTGTGGAAAATGGCTCTGCTGGGTGACGGCAGCTGTGCAGGGCTTTGAAACGCTTAAGAAAATCTGTGTTTTGAATACAATGGGACGATTTATCAGCTGGTTCAGTAATGACAGAGAGCTGTCACAGGGAAGGATGTGAAGGGCTTCTTTTTGCAACTTTCAGGATTGTTATAAGCGTTGTTTTGATACAGATACCAGATCAGAAATGCCAAACATACAACCTAAAAAGTCGCATCTAGTGAATATGTTCGTCTTCACCAATCCAGTATCATAATTTAGTTTTCCTGTATTTTTTTTCTCTTCTTTTATGCCTTTAATGTTGAGATAGAACAGTGGATATAGTCGGAAATCAGGTAGAGAGAGAAAGTGGGCAATGACATACAGGAAAGGAGCCATAGGTCGGATATAAACCCGGGCCACCCGCTTTGAGGACTACAGGCTCTGTACATGGGGAGCATGTTCCTAACCACTCGGCCACCAGCGCCCCATTTTTCCAATAAATATTACACTTCTTTCAATGATTGAAAATTCTTCTTAACAGCTCATAAGCAGTAGCTCTATTAGCAACATCTGGCTTTGCTATCATAATAGAGAGTTGAGAACTATAATACAGTAAAACCATAGAAGCCTTAAGGATGCTTAAGTTTTAGAGCAGCAATGAAGACCTGATTTTTAGGAATTTATCAAACCACGAGAGCAAACAACAACAACAAGGTGGTACTAGTTAATAATGTAACACAGGTCAGGGTTACACTTAATGATGCACTTTCGCTGTGGCGCTGGATAGCCTAGTGGTTATGTTGTGCCATAGTCCTCGGCGCAGCGGCCATGGGTTCAAATCCGTATCTCGACCCTTTGCTGCATGTCATCCCCCCACTCTCTCCTCCCAATATTTCCAGTCTTTCTTCAGCTGTTCTATCCAGTACATCTTTATAAAAAATCTAAAAAAACAAAAAAAACTGCATTTGTCAGATTCTTCAAAGATGCTACGAAAAAGACGATGACTTTTACCAAACTTTGCATTAATTTTTAATTGTCAATAATAACAATATGCACAGCTCAAGAGTGCTTAATACTTTGAGATTTTGAATCCACTTATATCCATCAATACTAATTCACTACATTGGGTGCAGTCCGTATTCTGATATCACTGTAGTAGGCCTTTAGATCATTATTTACAAAGCTTGCTAATATGTGCACTGCAACATCCTGCACAACCTCGCCCACCAAGGTGGAACGCAAGGTTTATTTGGGGTCCCCTGTCAATCAACTGGCCAAGTATTTGTTGATCTACGCACTTTATGAGGGCTATAAACAGCAAATCATGAGTGACAAATACTCTACCACTGTGCCACTTTTTGCTATATGGCACAGTTCAGGTTTATCACACAAATCTGCATGAGAACGATCTTCTGAACATGATCAAAACAAAAAACTGAACAGGTTTTTGTGTGAAACACGGAAGCACTGCGCTACCTGAAATGGTTTGGGGGTTGAGACAGCTCTCTGGTCCAGACCTCTTCTTCCACTGTGACCCACTGACGTTCAGCTGCAGAGAATCGGCTCACCACGCCTCCTCCAAACTCATTTTCTACACAGAGGGAAGCAGAAGATGGAGAACATGCATCATTAAAATCATTTCCAGAACAATCACATTCACATACAGCAATGACAGGATCTGAAATTTCCTCCTCTCCTTTGACTCCAGGCTCATGAATAGTCATATAGCATCAGCTATGCGGCAGGCGCCAAGCGAGCGTTGATTTCCGCCATAACGACGGCCGCTTGTCGTGTGCGATAGGCTTGGCAACATGGGGTAATTAGCTAGATCTATCATCTTCTGCAGGAAGTGGGGACAAATATAGCTAATGATCCGTGCCTGCCTCCATGATTTCTCTCCTCCGCTCTCCATCGTTTGCTGGGTTAGAGGAGAAGAGAGGAGGGGAGGGAGAGGACGGAGGAAAGGGGTCGATGTCCTACTCTGTGAAAAAAAAAATATAACCCTTAACATAAAGAAAGATGAAAACAGAAGGGAGAGATGCAGGTGTGAGTGTCTTTGTTTCTCTCCTTTCACTGCTGCTAATTGAGAGAACGTATGGCAGAGAACAGATGAGGTGTTGATGGTGTATAGGGACCATCAAAAAGAATGAAAGCCCCCATAAGGAGCCCACCAGACGGCCCAAAACACACACACACACACACACAGCCATTGCCCAACTTATCTCAAAGTGGCTTAAATCAAAACAATAGCTGTTCCCTGAGGACAAACACACCCGTCAGCATACAGAGGGGTGCTCACACTGCCTGGTGTGTGTTACGTTTAAGAAGCTATGGTGGTTATGTGCACAAACTTTACTTTGAAGCAGCAGGGGGTCGTTTTTTACCCCTCATCACACACACACACACACACACACACACACACACACACACACACACACACACACACACACACACACACACACACACACACACACACACACACACACACACACACACACACACACACACACACACACACCTCTCTTTTCAACCTTTTTTGTCCATGTTCTTTGTAGTGTGAATAAAAAGCACGGCCAAGCTGAAAAACAATGGGTCGCTCAATAACATTTTCATTTTACAATTATCGTCCTGCTCTCTTTTATGGTTTTAAAATCTGCAGAAACTGCTGGTTTGTATTCGATGATAGTCACCAAGATGCTCCTAAACCACTTTAATTAGGGCTGAACTATACTCTGAATTTTGTCAGTGGAATATTTGGCTATTCAGAACAATGCCTACACGGAAATGGCCAAGAAACAAACTCGTTAAGTCGTTAAGATCGGCATGCACAGTTTGAATATGGTGTATGTTAATATGAATAACCTGAAATACATACTTGTTATGATGATTCAAAAAACACTCCTGCAAATTATCACTTTATGTCATCCATCTGATCCACTGTATCTCACGCCATCTGAAATGTAGGTTAAAAGATTTTTGCCAAATTTGTGTACAAGGTTCTCATCCTTCTACCCCATAAAACAAAAGTACCGTAACCCCTGAACACACATTCACCTCACACACACACACACACACACACACACACACACACACACACACACACACACACACGCTCATCCCTGGCCCCATGGTCGTTATAATCAAGAGTGTAAGTGATGGGTCTGTCCTCTGATGAAGGTCTTCATGTGGAGGCTGATGACAAATCACAGCTCTCTGACTCTTCATCAGGACACAACCCACATTCCCCTGCTATATCTGTATGTGTGTGTGTGTGTGTGTGTGTGTGTGTGTGTGTGTGTGTGTGTGTGTGTGTGTGTGTGTGTGTGGGTGTTTGTGTGTGTGTGTGCATGTGTGCGTGTGTGTTTCATGAGAATGAAAAGATACCAGAAGACGACACAGTACAGGGTTCAACATAAACCTCCGCCCAATGGCTACTAGCAAAAAAGTTCCTCTGTTAACATCTAATATAACATGTATCGCTCATCATGCAACGTCTTACAAGCACAGTTAGTTGTGTCACAGTTCAGCAAACATCACGATAGTTGTGCACAAGAAGCTGTAGCAAACAAACTGATTCAGAAACCAGACACCACTGCTTATTATGCTGCTATTTTGTTATTTTTTGCCTTTAAATTCAGAATCAGAATCATGATTACTCAATATCCTTATTGTGAACTTCCTTTCCCCTCATATTTTCCTGCACAGCCCTCATAATATTTTGTTCATAGTCTAAAAGATGTAATGTTTCTAAAGTTTCATTGGGTAATTTAGGCATCATTTTGGGATTTGTAATTGGCAGAAGTATCACAGATAAACAGTAAAACACGTCGCGTTAGACTGCATCTCAAAATCAAGGGCCCACTGCCAAATAATGGTCCCTCCCTCTTATAAAATACAAAAATACAGAACACTGTGACTGTGTAGTTATTGAACTAAATGTGTGCGTTTGTGCTTGGTTGTTAAAGCCATGCAGCTGACGCGCTAGCGTGTTAGTTTCAGCACCAAGGACAGCGACAGCGACAGACAGAGCAAAGAGAGGGAAGAATAGATCTTCAACTGCTAAGGGAACACAACACACCCAGAGGAATGCAAACACTAAAACTTGGATACACCAAGACACACAGTCAGGGCCTATACAACAACACACACGCTTATTGAAGGACATACTGTACATGTGCATACGCTATTCTCATTCTTCCTCTTTGTTCCAGATATAGAATACATGACCAAGGACTGGTAGCCTTCATCGGAGCGCACGATCCTACAAGTGTGTATCAGTATACGTGTGATTGTGTGTGTGTGTGTGTGTGTGTGTGTGTGTGTGTGTGTGTGTGTGTGTGTGTGTGTGTGTGTGTGTGTGTGTGTGTGCGTGCGTGTGTGTGTGTGTGTGTGTGCGTGTGTGTGTGTGATTTTCTCGCAGAGTATTCCTTGGAGAATGAAAGGTGGTTCGTTCCTGCCCTTTACTGGGTGCCTATATCTATCAGAGACAGGGTACACACTGTAAATAGCCTGGAAATACTGGCTGGTACAATCCCCCCCCCCACACACACACACACACACACACACACACACACACACACACACACACACAGAAATGAAAACCTATTGTAAGGTTATGTACACTGCAGTAAGGAAAGTGAGCTGTGATGTCCGCTGTGACATTTTTTTTGACACACGCTGAACATGACAGGCATTTTAGACTCACACACGGAAGAAAAAAAAAACTCACACCCATCATATAGAGCAATACACGTATGGCACATGAGGACAAGGGGCACACACAAATAAGCACACATTACCAGAGAGACATATGCGTTATTCATGTGATGTGTATGAACACACACAGCAATCTCATTCTCCCAGGCTGTGAGAGTGACTGGGGCTGCCTGACCTACATTCTAGCAGATATGTATACAGGCAGAGAGGAGATGAAATCTCTCTCCCTACACTGCTCTACCTCTCTGTTCCATATCCTGTGTAGTTTTCAGTGCCTGTTCATTGCCCCTCGGACACACACACACTCACACACACACACACACACACAAACACACAGGTGGAGGTGAAAAAGCAGCTATGATTTCTTGGCCTGAGCGTCCTGATGCAGATTAAACTGGCACTGTCTGAGAGCTGGATGTGTTTGATGGCTTTCAGACTGAGGTGAGAGCTGCGTTTTTTCCCCTGCTGCATATATAAAGAAGATCCTCAAACCTCCACCATGTTCTTTATGTATGTAAATAAAATATGTACAGCCCCAAAAAGAACTGCAAGTAAAGCACAAGTCCAAAGCATACCTCTCTGGGAAACAGTTGGTAGAATGAGATTGGTAGCTTATCCTCGAACATCTTCCCTAAAGCGATGCACAATTTTCTGTTTACTAGCCCACAAATGTCCCTCTCATCCCCAGGTTGTCAAATCCTAACTTCAAAAACAGCGTTTAGCATTCTTTTTGCATATCATAACACGCACGAGATGATGATAGCATTTCTTCTGAGGATCCCTTTCACGCTTAATTACGTTCTTTTGTGACACTTTTTTAAGTCTGTTTTGAGGTGCCCTTGGATATCAGTTTTCTTCCTTGGTCACACTTGGTCCATTTTTTTTAAAGCACACAAAATAGATTTTTTTAGGGTGGTTAGGTTCTGTTTTCAGGTACACTTTGGTATTTGTTTCATTCCTTTCTCAAATGCGTTTTGTGGAGTCAATTTTCTTCCTTTCTAACAAATAGAAAGAATTTTAACACATGGCTGCGACTCTTTAGAAAGCACCTTTTGTTCGTGTATAATTCTTACTAAAATGCAGTTAACATGACATGATTTGTTTAGTAAAAGCAGGAGATGGAACTGGCCTGATAAAAAAAAAACAGCCAGCGTCTTTCTCTGTTCCTCCTTGCACTGTTCTGTGGAATGAAATGCTCATCCTTCGGACCGGACTGAACTCTATTTTGTCCCTTGCAGCAGCAGTGTCTCTGCTAATACAACAATACATTACAAAAAATGTACAGGTATGTGCACGTTTAAGTGCCCAAGTGTTGCACCCAGTAGAGTGTGGCATCTCAAACAGATGCACTATTTAGCCTGGTTTGTTTGTTTGTTTGTTTGTACTGTTTGAAGGATTTTATTTCTTCCTTTCTACTAAAATTTGAAAAGTTTGTTTGTACGGTTGAGGCAAAAAAACTTTGAAGTAAGGTTGAAATAAGACATCATGTTGTGTGGTTAAAAAAATTAACATTCACTTGTTACAAATAGGAGTAAAACCAGGGTCATATGAGACAAGGTTTTGACTCATCCATCGCCCCAACAGTCACGTCCAGCTTTCTGATATTACGTCAAAATTAGCTCAAGATTACGTGAGTGATAGCATTCAACTAAAAGCTTTAATAGAGTTCTCTTTATAGCTGAACACTTAGCAACTTCATGGCCATGCACCCAATAAAGTAATGGTATATAGTTGACTGAGGTCAGCATCTCACAAACATGCATGAAAAGCTCACACATCAAGCCCACATCGTAACTCCTTTGAGTTATTTAAGGCCACTCAGAAAGTCTTTCCAGGAGAACTCTCTGTACCCTGACAGCGCAGAGGTTAGTAATTCAAAAGGGTTTCAGTGTATAAAAAAGACCTGATCCCCTACATCCCTAAACTAAACCACCCCGACCTCCTAAATCCTGCAGAGGTATTACACTGAACACACTGTCAAAACAGTGATACAGCAGAAACCAACGGAAGAAATCCCATGACCCTGCATCTGCACAACTTTAATATTGCAGGATTTTTTCCAACAAATCCCTGTGTGAGGAGCGATAGAAAAACAGTCAAGAGCATGGGAAATACGGTTGTCTTGAGTATTTTTGTGTGGTGGTTTCAGTACTGTCAATTTGTTATCAAACACATTTTTCAAAAGATGTCTTTCCTCATAGTGGCATTTATCCTAACGACACTTTTGCCTCATAATGCCATTTTTTTTACATTGCCTGTCCCCTCAGTTTTTGTCTCCAGAGTTTCTAATCAGGACCAGCGCTGTCATTTGACAAAGCTGAGGGCAGAGGACAGGCTTTTTCTGTTTGAATTTCTATTTCCCCAGCTTCAATAGTGTAAGACATTGACATTGTAACTGAGCTATGAACAACAAAAATGACACTTCAAATGAAAGTCATGAGTTGGTTTGGAAGAGGAGGATAAAATTCTGCTGTCTTAGTTGGTCGAGCACATTCTTCAATTGACTGCAAGTACTAAAAACACCCACTGTCTACCTGGAACATGATAGAAAACACTTTAAGGTTACTCTGAATTGACTAGTTAGTTGCTGCTGGTAAACTGGCTCATCAGCTCGATGTCAAGTAATACTGAGGGAAGGAGCAGCCCAGTAGTAGTAGCCTGCTAAAAGGTTATTTAGTGTTTCTGCACCGTTTTATCATTATGACTGCTAGTTGGTTAAGTTGGTTTAGCTCTGAATATTTCTGCAAATAGAAGCTCACTGGCACATTAATTAGAGGTGTTTAAGCCCTTACATGATTGGCTGAAAGCTGGAGGGTCAGGCAGCAGTGACAACTCTACTGCCATCAAATGTGGCGTTATGAAATAATAGAGTCATTGGAAAAATGTAGTAGTTAATTGTTAGAAATATTTCCAGAAGATTTTAAAATAAAAATGAATAAATGAAACTGAATGCCAATTAAAAAAAAAGAAAACAATCAAGCCTTAAAGGCAGGGTTGGTAATTTTCGAAAACTAGCATGATGTTGAAAGTAGCATTCCCTCAGTGCTCCGTCTTCACCCACCCCCTCCCCTCTGTGCTCCCTCAAAAGCCACGCCCCTCACTTACATGCACAAGCACAGTTGGTCCAGGAGCGGACCTCAGCTCATGCTTTGAGTGTGGGCTCGTGCAGGCAAGGGGTAGAGAACGAGCAGGGAGACAGGGAGGCGTGATTGGTTCATCAGATTGGTACCTCGTGGCAGACATTGGTCGAAGTTTTTACAGACTTACAAACTGCTACAGATGACGGATTTTCTTTGTTCATTTTTCAGAGCACATGAGTTGTTAATGTCTGTCAGGACCTAAAGACGATTTCAACCCAAATCTTAAAAAGTGTATCTGGAGGAAATTACCAACGCTGCCTTTAAGTTTTTATCCATGAACTCACTTATTTCAAGGCAAGGCAAGTTTATTTGTATAGCGCTTTTCATACACAAGGCAGACTCAAAGTGCTTCACATCATAACATGTCATACAATAAAGCGAAATAAAATGCAAGAATTAAAAGACAATTAAAAAACAGAGAATAAAAACATATTAGCAATACAATAGACAATAAACAGTACAGAAGTTAAAAGTGCAATGTAGGTAAAATTTAGCAGAAGGCTAAGGTGAACATAAAAGTTTTCAGTCTTGTTTTAAAAGTGGTCAGAGTTGGGGCAAGTCTTAAATCTTCAGGAAGTTTATTCCAGCTGTTTGTTGCATAGTAACTAAATGATGCTTTCCCATGATTTGTATTTACTCTGGGAATCACTACCAGATTGGTGTCAGAAGATCTTAGTGATCTTGAAGGCTTATGTAGTGGAAGCATATCAGTGATATACTTTGGCCCTAAACCATGTAGTGATTTATATGTGAGCAGTAGGATTTTGAAATTAATTCTCTGACATACAGGGAGCCAGTGTAAGGATTTAAGAATTGGTGTAATGTGCTCACATTTTTTGGTCTTTGTTAGAACTCTAGCAGCAGCGTTCTGAACAAGCTGGAGCTGCCTGACAGTTTTTTTTGGAAGACCTGCAAGGAGACCATTACAATAGTCTAGCCTACTAGTTATAAAGGCATGTACAAGTGTTTCAAAGTCTTGAGCTGACATGAGCCCTCTAAGTCTAGCTACATTTTTGAGGTGACAGTAGGCCGATTTTGTTACTGATTTGATGTGACTCTCCAAATGTAAATCTGAATCCATAATAACCCCCAGATTTCTGGCTTTATTTGATGTTTTCAGGGACAGAGAGTGAAGGTGTTGGGTTACTTTAAACCTTTCTTTTTTAGCGCCAAATACAATGATCTCAGTTTTGTCTTCATTTAGTTGTAAGAAATTTTGACACATCCAGTCTTTGATTTGCTCAATGCACCGGCACAGAAGATCTATGGGGCGATAGTCGTTTGGTGATAGCGCTACATAGATTTGGGTGTCATCAGCGTAGCAATGCAGTTTCAGTTTTCAGTTTATAGGTTGAGATATTCTCACGTTTATGAATCCCTTTGAAATGAACTAATTTAATCAAATCTTTATCAATTCCAATTAAAAACTTAGGACACACAGCCAACAAACTTAGAGCTCATCACAACAAAACTTGTACTAACACCACATCACATTTACAAATGTTGGTCATTATTGTAAAAACAACTAAAGAAATTGGATCTGCTGGTTGGTCACAATCTCTCCTACCAACTCTTTGGACACAGCTGCGTTGTCTGCCTACGGTTCAGGGGTGAAAGAAGCTGTCAGACAGTGAAGTGGATGGGCTCTTTATGACTTTTCTTGAACCCTACAAAAGAAGGACGAGTGAGCTGCAGTAAAAAGCAGTTTTTCGAACTCGCTTTTCTGTTCAAGGACACGACAGATGGAACTGACCACATGCGTGACCTGCTGGGCTTCACTGGACACACACACACACACACACACACACACACACACACACACACACACACACACACACACACACACACACACACACACACACACACACACACACACACACACACACACACACACACACACACACACACACACCACAAGGATGACGCCTTCTGCAGACAGAAAAAATAAATAAATAAATACACAGAGGAGCAAATGCAGTGTATTTGTTATTAGCCTCCCCCTCCCATAAGGACACAAAAACATTGAAAAGTGCACCCCCACACCATGATTCTTCCTCAAGGGAGGTGCCTCCTCCTCTGTAAGGCCAGACAGTGGAGGAAATAACATTGAGCAAGCCGCCGCCGCAATTACCCACAGTAGGGTAATCACTAGCACAATGCACTATGGGTTGGCTGCCTGAGAGAGAGAGTGAAATACTCAGGTGAGGAGAAGAGCCAGACAGCAATCAGCCCAGCAGGAAGAGGAAGAGAGAAAGAGAGAGAGGGAGAGAGCGAGGGAGAGAGACAGAGAGCAAAGGGCCATTCCTTTAATTTCCAAGGGAGAGCCAGGGCCTTAATTACTTGATGAGTCTCCTTCTCTCGCTTTCTCTCACTCTGTGTGCTGTAAAAAGGTGTGTGTGTGTGTGTGTGTGTGTGTGTGTGTGTGTGTGTGTGTGTGTGTGTGTGTGTGTGTGTGTGTGTGTGTGTGTGTGTGTGAGAGTGTGTGCGTGCGGTTTGTGCGTGTGTTTGTGTGAGTGGCCCATTATCAGACTGGGAAGACTCCAATCACCTCTCAGCACAGATAGCGACTGAAGAGAACAACATTGCAGCGAGGGAGAGAGAAGAGAGGTGAGGGAGGGAGGGAGGGAGGGGGGGTGGCGAGACGGAGAGAGAAGGAGAGGTGATTTACGCTTTTAGAGGTGTTAACACCATCTCTCATCCCCGGCACCTATAGAACACCAAGGTTGAGGAGAGAGACAGCCAAGACGTGGAACAGCCACAGGAAAACACAGAGTTGTGCAGCACCTCCACCTATAGAAATGTACACCAAACTCATACACGATGATATGAAGGGGAGTGCAAGATCCTTCTATAAGCGTTTAGTGGTCTGCAGTATATCTAGGGGTCTGAGCGTTGTTCTTGCATAAAAAATAAGCATGGGAAAATAATGAGGCACAATTGAGCATGTGTTTTATAATTGGGAGTATCCAACGTCCTGGTATATAAGAAGCAGAGTGTTTTGGGAGGTCTCGCAGAAGGCCGATTTCAATTGCATTCAGCAAAG